>BLKR01007195.1:0-41940 GCA_011170035.1 Teleogryllus occipitalis | reverse complement strand
AGAAAGAAAGAAGTAACAGAGCCCTTTTTACAAATTGACGTTTTCTGAAGTGTAGATTACAGCAGTGTTTTCAAGTATACTTGTGTAAATTGAACTACACTGGCGAGGGCTACGAGTTCGCATCCTGGTGTGGTTGGTATCTCCACAAATTACAAATATCCATCCTCCATTTCATAATAATTTATCCGTCATCAATATTCACCTTTTATGATCACCCTTTGACATTATCGATATGATCACTCTCTGGCATTCAATGGAGGGAATACATGATAACGTAACTTCCCTCCCTAGCTAATTCTCAGAAATGTGTTCGGTAACATTATAAAATCTAATTTATAAAAAAGTTTATGCATCTCAGGTGCAATGGTTTTAAGTTAAAACTTTGAACAGTGAGTGAGGTACTCTCAAGAAATTATAATTCTTTGCTTCATATTTTCACGGTGATCATCCTAATTCTTGTTATATGAAAATTTCAACCACTTTCTTTCCTCTTCCATACCTTCAGTATTGGAAGAGTACAAACATTAGTTATGAATGTCCCTATTTTTTTAGAATCATTCTATCCCTTTCGAAAGTGACACTAAAAGGACTCTATTCAGACTGCCAGTCTTTAGACACCCTGGTTAAGAAGGAACAGATTTAAATATGAGGCGGTCGACGTAAAAAGGGCACAAAAGCCTATGGGACCTTTTTACGTAGAATTGCTATTCGTGTTTGTCATGTTCTTTAGCAGAAGTGGTTGAAGTTGCATTTGTATATATTGAAAACTGATAATGATACCCAAGTTTGAAAGGAGCTGTGCAGAACACGTGAGAAGCAGGTAGCTGCATCTGTGAAGACTGTAAAGTTTTTGGTTTTGAACGAAGTATTTATTATTATTATTATTATTATTATTATTATTATTATTATTATTATTATTATTATTAGAAAATTACTAATAATAATAATGACATAAATGATGCAGGAGTGAATGAAATAGCATTTCTCCTCAATGAATGTTTTTATTAATATCGAGGTACCGCAAAATTCATTAACAGCACGAACTGAAAATTTCATTATCTTAATTTCCCCTAAAAAAATCAATTATTAGCAATTGTTTGCTTCCTACATTCTTCATTAGAAATTTCTCTAGAGCCTTCTCCAGAGTTCGTGCTCTCTCCATACTCGATTCTGCATTGTGTTCAATCTCTAAGTATCGAAATGCGGTCGTGATAAATTTCAACGTTTCTTGCACCGTCCAACTCTCGGAAGGCTCTTTAACTCGCTTAATTACATACGAGATCCAATTAATTTCCAGGACTTATTTCCTATGTTCACTATAGCCGAGGTTCAGGTTCACTATAACCGATTTTTTATGCTTATTTGTCATGTGAGTGAAATGGAACCACTGGCTTAAGTTCACTATAACCGAGGGTTCACTATATCCGAGTTGACTACAACCGGAGTCGACTCTACTACAATAACATTGAATTTCTAAGAATAAGGGTTTTGTACCAGCAAGGCGATACGACGAGCGGAACATCACGCGAAGCGCACGCGTGAGGCGGATCCGGCGCGTGTGGGCGTGCGCGCGTGGGCGTGAACGCGCGGGCGGGCGGGCGCGCCTCCTGCGGCCACCTGGCGCGAACACGTGCCGGCGGGGGCGGCGGACGACAATTAAAATTCCCTTAGCGGCGGCAATACCATCGCTCGGGCGGACGCGGGGGCCCCGGGGCAGGAGGCACAAAGCGCGCCCCTGGGCGGCGTGGGGGGGGGGGGAGGAGCCCATGGGGGCACGTGGGTATCGGGGCGACCGCGCGCCGCGTGAGTGTGTTTCCGTGTTCATCCGATGCGCCTCCCGAAGGCCGCAATTGACGGGGTATTTGCGGAACGAAGTCGGACGCTTCGGCGGGCGGAGGCGGGCGAATGCTGGCGGTTGTCTCGGTGACTTCGCTTCTTGGCTGGTTTCGCCCATCTTATCTTGGCCGCCTTCAGGACTCAAATGTGATTCATTGTGGGTTTTTTTTTTTATTAAATGTCTCTCTCGTCATTGAGGCTTCGTTAAAGTTGTAGACGAGCTAAAATTATAGGTTCCTCGTATTACTGTCAATCATCTAAAGTCCTCTTTCTATCAAACTGTTCATACAATACATGATTTCAATAATATAAGTCGTAGACTTCCCCGGTGAAAATCATTCGATAGTCCTTGGGTGTGCAGGCCACGCCGCGTCTTTGGCCCATGTTTCGACCATGATATCGAGACCTTCTGTCTGAAACGCGATATCTTTCGGTTTTGTAAAATGAAAGTACTTCCCTTAGACGTGTGTAATGTGAACTCGTAAGTTTCAACGGTGTGAGCCATGAGAATGCTCTCGGCTGTCCGCCCCCACCGCGTTGATAACGGTTTCGCTGATGATCGTTCGTTTTGAAGTGGCCTTCGTCAGGAATGAAATGTTGCGCATTCTTTCCTTCTTTGTCTCTTCCCGAAGTGGGCGATACATTTTGCGTTGAGGGTGATGTCGTACGCTGTTTTATCCATTCAATCGTGTGTGTCCACAAGGCAGTTTCCCCAACTGCAGTATTTTTTTGCGGAGCGTTCGAGAAAATATTCCTAAACAGAAATTGTGAAAACTCGTTCTTTGTTTACGAAATAGTGATGGCTTCATTATGAGCCCCTTTTACTTCTATCGCATTGTTTCTTAAAACGACTACTAGATGAATTGCGTTGTCATTAAAATGCTGCTGCTGTTGCCTAAAAAATAATAGCAATTTCTTTACCACATGCTCATACTTTTAAAGATAATTAATTGACAAAAATTAATTTTATAGATTTTCATCATTTTGAAACATGATACAGTCATTAGTTTTCAGTCAAGAAAAATGTGAGAAATCTAGTATGGAACACGCCATTTCTTCACATAAATATTAAGCACGAGTGTTTCACACAGCAATTGAAACTAGAGGTGCTAAAACAGCACGTACTTTCTCGTCAGTACTTTCACGCAAAATTACGCCAAAAATACTCCAATTTTCGCAAACTTAAACACCTGTTGACCTAATTTTAAAATCTATATTTAAGGAACAGATTGCGTTACGGGAAAATTCTCTATCTTCATAAGTGTAGTTGTAGGGAGACTCCGGAAGAAAGTATTGAAGTATTAGTTTTCAATGAAATTGAGGCCTGCACCGTTCTCTTAAATGTATTTTACACTATCCAACTACAAAATTTAATAAAAAATTATTGAGTCGTTTGTTTTTTTAATTTTGAAAATATCCCAGTCTTCCTGTAAAGTACCCCCAAAATTAAAATATAGGTTTCAAATTCACGGGACCGCGACATTAGCCAGATCGATTAGGGAATGTTATCGATTAAGGAATGAATTTTTGAAAACGTGCACAGAACTGATTTCTCCCCATAGCACGTCACAAACAGTTTTTAACTGTTTTTGACGTAAAATAAATAAATAAAAATTGGAGAAAATCGGCTGAACGGTTTAGCCGCTACAGCCGGACAGACAGATCGACGGACAGACGAACGTTTTGCCGTCATTCGATTTTTCGGTATCAAGGACCAACAAAAATAGATTCTGACTTCACGTGTTAGGGGAATTTTTCACCTAAATTTAGCAACTGGATTTATCCACTTTTCGTTATCAGAACCCTGTAATAGTTTTTCTGCCGAAAATTCGCCTTTCTTCGCTCAGCATTACATAAATTTCTCACTACTCCGTAGCGAGGAAGTGAAAAGGAGGGCCGTTTTAGGTTGTGTTCAGCTACAGAGGAAATTAAATAAGTTCAAGCTCTTTAATGGAAAGACAGTGTTGTGTGTTCTGTTGTACACGTTCAGGCAAGTACAAGCGTCTGTGGCCACAACATATGGGTAGG
This sequence comes from Teleogryllus occipitalis, assembly GCA_011170035.1. NCBI lineage: Eukaryota > Metazoa > Arthropoda > Insecta > Orthoptera > Gryllidae > Teleogryllus > Teleogryllus occipitalis. The sequence goes on along the minus strand of BLKR01007195.1, from coordinate 38,076 downwards.
AAACTGTCACAGCCTTTTGATTTGCTTCAGAATACGGGCTCATGGATCTCACAGGTAGTAAAACTGACGCCAGCTTCTGATTTTCTTCAGAATACGGGCTCGATGTCGTAATATCCTGGTCTCTGCGCCTTGCGGTTCCGGGTTCACTTTTGTAGAGGGCATGTAGCGACGCGCCTTCTCTCGCGCTCGCCGGCGCCGGAAAAGCAGCTCTTTCAGTGACGTAATCTATACATTTTTTAACTACTTTTGTTTTATCGAGACTTGACGTAATCTACACAAAATTATTTAACGCAAAGGGCTCTTTTGCCGCGCATTTATGATGCTCAACATCAAAATTTCTCCTCTTTAAAAGTATTCAGACAGTGGTATAGGTTTTGGACTGAAAAATGTCGAAAGTATAGGGCTTGCCCGTGAAAGGTCATGCAATACGTACGTGACAAACGTGTAACACTGCCTCCACCGATGTCTGTCAAGCACGAAGAAGACTGGTACAACGTACATAGTTTTGAATCTTGAAAATTTTGTGAATTTGTCTGTAGATTCGGGGTCAGCGTAGACCCATAATTTCTTGATAACGTGAAGTATACGCGTTCTGCACTTTTGTTTGACTTTCCGCCAACTTTTTTTTCCACAATGCGACGTCTAGCCGGTTGGCAGAACTAGGCGTCTGTTTACGTCTTCCGGATTGATTGATTTTTTCGTGTTTCCGGGCGTGTCAACTGCTTCGGTCATTAGTCCCGTTAGTGTAGCGCATGTTCTTTTCGCGGGAGATGGCGGTGATCTTCCCCCGCTGGATGGCAAGATCCGGCGCCGACCTACCGTCGACTAGCGGGGTTTCCCCCTAACCAGGACTCTCCCACCAGCGGGGCACCGCCCCAACCGGGACAAGCTCTAAGCTCCCGACCGATCTCCCGGAATATGTGGTAGTGTAGTGCATGTCAGTGTAAGTGTGTGTGTGTAAGGGGAGAGGATAGGACAAGGTGAGGAAGGAAAGTTCGCGCGCGGTCCGTTTGTTTGGGTACTGCTCCGGCATTTGCCTGGTGTTGATCGGAGAAACCACGGAAAACTACCGATCAGAGCAGCCGGCCGCTAGAATCCTCCTCCAGACAGCGACTGAATTCGACCTAGCTGAAAAGCTAGTGTCGAAAATCCTGCCGCTGTGGGGAGTGGGAACCTAGGACCTCCCGGTCAGAGGCGCTGCAGTGACATCAGTTGATGCACTGAGCTACCGCTGCCGGTACGTCTTCGAGACACGTTAAACGCGACACGGTTAGACAAGCATGAGTAAAAGTGTCATGTATAGCCTGAGTGTATGGGGTTGTGTAGAGGCCCTTCGGCTGTCCCTTCGGATCGTGATGACAACCAGCGAGAAGTTGTGGATTTGCTTTCAGGACGGGGCGACACACGGATGCAACGGCGGTTGGCCCTTGTTCTGAGAGCAGGACCTTGAGACTGTATGCGACGACCTGTTACGAAACATCACGATATCGGATCTGGTTCGGTTACCATGTTGCGTGCGCTCACTATGCATAATGGCATCCTTCACGCCATCCAGAACGTGACTTCTTGCAAATGAAGTGTTTCGCTAACAAAGAAAAAGGCTTGCTTTTCATATCCGCTTTGATTTGTCTGTAGGTTGATCTGGTAGCCCTGAATATAGGGAGGAGGATTATTTAGTACTTAAGTTTGAGAGTGTGAACATACGACACGGAACTACCTTACTGCTTGATTATTTGTAAGAACGAAATATTGATGTGCCGTGGTGAGTGAGAAAAAAGATAAGGAGAAGAAGAGAACACAATTTATTTCATTTTGGTGTGTAATGTGGTTAAACGCAACAAACGTTTAAAGGTGACCTTTGTCACGATGTTGCCTCATTTAGCAAGAGCTTCACAACGATCGTTTGACAGAGCGACGTTGGACAAAGAGAATATTAAATGAAGTAGTATCAAAAGAGAAGTGTCTTCTCAATCGTTCAAAGGGAATGAAGCGAAATAGTTTCCCATTTGTTCCATTCTTTGTTCGTGAATTTAAGTTGTTTAACTGAAGCAATGAAAGTTACTCGACATGTGCGCACTCACTACAAAGACTTAAATGGCAAATTTGTAGACTATAACTTTTTATTTTTTACATTATACGAATAAGAAAACAGCAATATTATTTGTATAATTAGAAATAAGCAGATGAAACTAACGGACAAAAGGTACAAAATCTGTCGAAGTACAAAAGTTCCAAATTGCCCTGGATGTCGTACTGTATTTCACATAGGACGAAAGCATCATGCATTGTCTTCACATGCAAAGAACGTAGAACACAGAAGAGATCCCACCTCACTAACGTAGTCTGACAGTTTACTCACTTCTCAGAAGGTTTGATAAAATATTTCATTATTCACAATTTCTTACCTTTCCGTAGGTAAACTTTGTAGAAACGCTCAAGCCCGAGTTATTTGTTGTCACATACACAAAAGAATCCATTCCATCTTTTTCTTTCATAACATCACCGCGCCGGCGAACAGTGATCTCAGGTTTTTCCTATGAATGGCACCGAGTCTGATACGATGTAGTGTGTGGAAAAGAATTGCACGGAACAATCCTGCCCAATATACATTTATATATTCCTTCGCACAAGACACGATACCGCATCTAGAGGAGAGTACGTAAAAAGGTCACTGAGATCAAGTGTTCCAAGGTGCGAATCCGGACCTTGGGGATTTCCGACACCAGCAAATTCGGGATCAAACGATGGCATTGCTTTGATCTGTCGTTTCCTTTGTTCACTTCTAGGTGGATGGTGGGTCAATTCCATAAAGAACTCGACACGTACAGCAAGCGATCCCTTCTTCCCAAGCCTATCCCATATTTAATTCCTTAAGTGGCCTATAAGCCGACTGCGATATCTCAGAGGCAACTTTGTTGCCTCTGCAGATCATTTACCGGGAGGATTTAAGGTTCGAGTCCCGACGGTGGCGGATTTTCGACAGTAACTAGACTTACAAATTTAAGACGAACATATTGGGGTTCGCAGATTATGATACCAGGAACGCATGAAACCTAATGCACGGTATAATGCAATACGCGTTACTCATCGTTGACAACTCGGAAACTATATATATATTTGTGAAGGGTAGCGTTGTCAGAAACGCTAGAGTTGGATTCCAATATTATGGTATTTTCATTTCTAAAATAATGGTTTACAACGTGAGGAATGAACCAACGGCATACGTAGTAAAGTGTATGTACATATTTCTTTACAAACTCAAAACTTATTTTCTGCAAATATCGTCATGGAGTTTTGGATGTTCATGGTTTTTCCGTCGTCTTACTGCGACTTCTTGTGGGTGAATGTCCTTTGAATGTCTTGTAATCACCGGCGTCTGGGACGCGACGTCAGACAGTCAAGAACCTATTGACTTCGGCTGCAGAACTATGTCTATTATATCGTCTGCCTGCTTTTTGTCCTCGTCGTCTGAAATATTCCTTTTACAAGCAAATGCTCTTTCTCGCACTAACTACCGTCTGCATTAGCCTCACTTGTCAGTGACATCCGAGTGCGTCATCGTGACGACAAAAGCTGTTAGCGAACACGAGAAGTTCGTGGACAATGTGTGCGGAGAGTAATTGCTGTAACCCTAATTTCCATGTCGCATGGCTCAGGCGAGGTCACCGCCAGCGATGTATTCCCAAATTGCACAAGTGTTAGCAACGAAGTGTTCCGCAAACTGTGCACACATTTTGGGACATATGAGCAACGTTCGTAAATCAATTCGTTGCAAATGCAATCAATAGTGATCTTAAACCGTGTGATTTTTCTGTGAAAACTTACTGTAGTAAGTCTGTAATGATTAGGGAACGGATTTTCATGTAAATACATATTTTTATAGGGACACCTGCATTCACTAATATTTTTTAGACTCTCACGACATTCTGAACAAATTGGAACCATTTTTATTTTACATACTTTTACATATTTTGGTATAATTACATATTTTTACATATTTCATCTATTGCTACATATTTTGTTACATTTTAATATATTTATAAGTCGAAAATTAACATTTCACACACGAGTTTGAAATGTTATTTGAAAAATAACTTTGTTACTGAAATTCTTGCAAAGCCACGCAATGTGCTTGTATTAACGCCGGAACTACACTATTCGTTGTGAAACATACCCCTCCCCCGCCCCTTCTCCTTCTTGGAAACCGTGTACTCGGGATCAAGGATGAGGGGATGTATATGAAGCAAAAGGAACTTCAACCACGTGCTTACCCATGTTTGATAGACCCCATGCGAAACTCGATAAAACAAATTTTTTTCTGATCACTGTCTTATCGTTTTTCTGGAGTCGGGGGGGGGGAGGATATGCTCCCTTTACCTCTCTCTTTCTATCAGAGGCTACACGGTACTATTCTACACGGTACTTGAGCGCCGGCTCCTAGTAAACAACTTTGTGTATATTACGAAAGTAATATAGATTTTGGATGAAATTAGCGTATAATTGCTTCTGTAGATGTAGAACCTTCTCTCAGCCTCTCTGAATCCATGTGAAGATCAGATCGGCTATGTACTGTTCTCGGAAAGCACTTGAAGAATTAAATTTTAAACATTATAACAAATATTTCACATATTTTCTATTTTTTACATATTTTTGAATGTGTATATATATATATATATATATATATATATATATATATATATATATATATATATATATATATATAAAAAAAGTCGTGTTAGTTACACTATTTATAACTCAAGAACGGCTGTACCGATTTGGCTGAAAATTGGTGAGCAGGAAGCTTAGAGCCAGGAGACGGACATAGGATACTGTTTATCCCGTTCGACAGCGTTCCTGTGTGAGAACGCACGTTTTCGCGTGATTTTGCATGTTTTCGCGTGAAGGTACTTAACTGAAGAGTGCAACCTATGCACCAAAATACAGGAACAATAATGAATGATTAATCTACTTAATTTTTTATTTGTATTTTCTAATAAACAATTTAACTTAATAAATTCCAAAATCTGCTTATTTATTGCCTTTAACAACCGGTCCCTATGATTACTGCTTTGTATTTCTCTCTTAAACAAAATTCAATTCCAAAAAACGCCCTGCTACGTAATAGATTTTTTAATTATCTATTTAATATCAGAGCGTTTTTTTGAAATTCTTCTTTGTTTGAGAGAAAAACAAAAATATGCAATTGCTTTATTATCACGAGTGCAACAAGGATAGTACAGTTTCTCACAGTGAGTGCGACGCGATAAAAAGATGGGACCGGCTGTTAAGGCGGAACAGAGTTCGCCGGGTCAGCTAGTATATATATAAAAGAAAGTCGTGTTAGTTACACTATTTATAACTCAAGAACGGCTGTACCGATTTGGCTGAAAATTGGTGAGCAGGAAGCTTAGAGCCAGGAGACGGATATAGGATACTGTTTATCCCGTTCGACAGCGTTCCTGTGTGAGAACGCACGTTTTTGCACGTTTTCGCACGTTTTCGCGTGATTTCGCATGTTAGCGGTCATTGTTGCCTGTTGTAACCCATTGTTGTAACGCCGCACTGATAACAGGAGGCGATAATGATAGCCGCCTTTCGTTCGCCGTTATATCTATATATAGTCGTGTTAGTTACACTATTTATAACTCAAGAACGGCTGTACCGATTTGGTGAACAGGAAGCTTAGAGCCAGGAGACGGACATAGGATACTGTTTATCCCGTTCGACACCGTTCCTGTGTGAGAACACACGTTTTTGCAAGTACGCAGTGCAACAAGGATAGTACAGTTTCTCACAGTGAGTGCGACGCGAGAAAAAGATAGGACCGGCTGTTAAGGCGGAACAGAGTTCGCCGGGTCACCTAGTCTATATATATAAAAGAAAGTCGTGTTAGTTACACTATTTATAACTCAAGAACGGCTGTACCGATTTGGCTGAAAATTGGTGAGCAGGAAGCTTAGAGCCAGGAGATGGACATAGGATACTGTTTATCCCGTTCGTCAGCGTTCCTGTGTGAGAACGCATGTTTTCGCACGTTTTCGCGTGATTTCGCATGTTTTCGCGTGAAGGTACTCAACTGAAGAGTGCAACCTATGCACCAAAATACAGGAACAATAATGAATGATTAATCAACTGAATTTTTTATTTGTATTTTCTAATAAACAATTTAACTCAATAAATTCCAAAATCTGCTTATTTATTGCCTTTAACAGCCGGTCCCTATGATTACAGCTTTGTATTTCTCTCTTAAACAAAAATCAATTCCAAAAAAAAAAAAAACGCTCTGCTACGTAATAGATTTTTTAATTATCTATTTAATATCAGAGCGTTTTTTTTAAATTCTTCTTTGTTTGAGAGAAAAACAAATCTGCAATTGCTTTATTATCACGAGTGCAACAAGGATAGTACAGTTTCTCACAGTGAGTGCGACGCAAGAAAAAGATGGGACCGGCTGTTAAGGCGGAACAGAGTTCGCCGGGTCAGCTAGTATATATATAAAAGAAAGTCGTGTTAGTTACACTATTTATAACTCAAGAACGGCCGTACCGATTTGGCTGAAAATTGGTGAGCAGGAAGCTTAGAGCCAGGAGACGGACATAGGATACTGTTTATCCCGTTCGACAGCGTTCCTGTGTGAGAACGCACGTTTTCGCGTGATTTCGCATGTTGGCGGTCATTGTTGCCTGTGGTAACCCATTGTTGTAACGCCGCACTGATAACAGAAGGCGATAATGATAGCCGCCTTTCGTTCGCCGTTATATCTATATATAGTCGTGTTAGTTACACTATTTATAACTCAAGAACGGCTGTACCGATTTGGCTGAAAATTGGTGAGCAGTTAGCCTAGAGCCAGAAGACGGACATAGGATACTGTTTATCCCGTTCGACAGCGTTCCTGTGAGAACGCACGTTTTTGCACGTTTTCACGTGATTTCGCATGTTAGCGGTCATTGTTGCCTGTTGTAACCTACGCCTGATAATAAAACAAAAAATGTCGTGTATCACAAGGTACTTAACTGAAGAGTGCAACCTATGCACCAAAATACAGGAACAATAATGAATGATTAATCTACTTATTTTTTTATTTGTTTCTAATAAACAATTTAACTTAATAAATTCCAAAATCTGCTTAATTATTGCCTTTAACAGCCGTTCCCTATGATTACAGCTTTGTATTTCTCTCTTAAACAAAAATCAATTCCAAAAAAAAAAAACGCTCTACTACGTAATAGATTTTTAATTATCTATTTAATATCAATTTTTTTGAAATTCTCCTTTGTTTGAGAGAAAAACACAAATCTGCAATTGCTTTATTTTCACGAGTGCAACAAGAATAGTACAGTTTCTCACAGTGAGTGCGACGCGAGAAAAAGATGGGACCGGCTGTTAAGGCGGAACAGAGTTCGCCGGGTCAGCTAGTATATATATATATATATATATATATATATATATATATATATATATATATATATATATATATACATTGGTATTTTTATTACAATAAATTCCTTTCCCTAGTAATGATATTAATGTTAAATGATCGAATCAATTATTTGGTAGAGATAAGATGTATTTTTGTCTACGAAATTTACTTTCACTGTTTATTTATTTTTTTAATGCCTGATTAACTTGCAACTGACTTGATTCGTTCACACCGGTGGGGTTTACATTATCTCATTCTAGTTTGAAGTGTCATACTGCATATGACGGAAGGCATATTTTGAGAGTAATACATCGAAATAGATTAAAATTCATAAGCGTTACAGAAAGCTAATAAAAATTTGTGTTTCTTCAGCAGCTCGTACTTTCTCGTATTAGTTGTAACTTTCGCAGTTTTCGAAAGTTCGGAGAGAATGGGACCTGCGGCATTTTGAAGCGTCCTTTACTCTACACGAGGATGAAATTAAAGAAAATAGGCTGGAGCCCTTTTAAAAAGTAAAAAGTGATATATGGCCTTTATTTATTGTTGCCTTAAAGTTAAAAGGTTCTATCTAACATTTTTTCTAAAAATGACTTTATTTGATGTTTGTAATGGTAGCGATGAGATTTACTTAACCTCTAAGTTACATCGATATACGAAGCTTAGTTTCTGAGATACAGATAAGGTAAAACGGTACTATCTGGAAAACGTATGTCCAAGTTCGTGAAAAAAGGTTATATCTGCTTCACCGCGCAAATCAATGTTTACATGTATGTGGACACTATTTCGTTGGCTTCCCTGCTTGTACGATTCCCACACAAAGTGTCCATGTTTTATAAGATCATTTGAGAAGCAGATTTAATTGCAATGTTGAGTGAAAGTGAAATTGAAAATGCTGAAATTGAAGATGCTGAAATTGAAGATGCTGAAATTGAAGATGCTGAAATTGAAGATGCTGAAATTGAAGATGCTGAAATTGAAGATGCTGAAATTGAAGATGCTGAAATTGAAGATGCTGAAATTGAAGATGCTGAAATTGAAGATGCTGAAATTGAAGATGCTGAAATTGAAGATGCTGAAATGGAAGATGCTGAAATTGAAGATGCTGAAATTGAAGATGCTGAAATTGAAGATGCTGAAATTGAAGATGCTGAAATTGAAGATGCTGAAATTGAAGATGCTGAAATTGAAGATGCTGAAATTGAAGATGCTGTATTTGAACATTCTAGTTCAGTAGCAACCAACCAGAATTTAGGAATTTCTTAATATAATTCGCCAAAATTGGGGAATGCGAAAATTCCTTACGATGAGGGAATGCATGTCTTGCTAACTACGAATTTATTTTATAGGTTACGCGACATCAACTACTTGCACTCCGCTTCATATGTTGATATTATGTTATAAAATTGGTTTGCGTCTAATCCCTACTTACAACCCGGATTATTACAATTTTACTTCTATTCGGTTAATAAATGTGTTGTTAACCCTTCGTTAGGCATGCATCAATCTAGTAAACTCAATCCGTTTTAAGAACTCAATATCTCGCTGAGTTGTGGGTGTAAGTTTTAGCAATTGTTTTGTTTCGTGTAATGTAATTTTCGCAGACATCCTGTGATGAACGATTTTGCATCCGGAGGCAAGGTTACCAAATGATAAGTTGGAGGGCGATAGGTCACATAGTTCCCCTTTCCTTGCCGACACATGCAATTCTTAGAAAGACTTACAGCCGTGTGCTTCACTCGCGCTTCAGCATTCGTGTGTGCTTCCTATATTTGTATGTGTTAGAATAACATTGTATTCCTTTTACTAAACTTTTAACAAATATACGTTTTGATCTGTAAAGGGCAGATGACGTAGAAAAGATACGAGAACTTCTTTTAAAATGTGATGTTCGAAATGAATATTTCGAAGAAAATTCATTTTATTTTTTATTGTAATTAGATGTGCACCATGAAGTAGGCAAGAGGATTTAGAACAATATCATAGCATTTTGGAGAACTCATATTTTTTCACAGGTATACAAACATGATAAATTGCTGACGATGGTGATTTTCTCTCATCTTCCAAATATTGCTGCAACAAATGGGAAAGTATTTTATTAAGGAAACGGCGAGAAATTTATTTAGCATCGACGAGATTACCTACACAAAGAACTCAACTCAAAACTTGTTCCTCCCGCAATTGCAAAGATCTAATATTACTTTTCTTTCAGGGGAAATGCAATGAATGCTACAAGAAGTAAAATTTCTATTAAACCACAAAGTACAAAGAGAAATACGTGCTGGCTCTCTAGAAAAAAACAAAAAATGTCGCACAAAATATGCTTGCAAAAACTGTGATACTTTCTTAAATTTACGCAAACATGCAAAAAATTATTTATAAACGCCTTAACGTAAACAACGTTAATATTTTCAATGAATAAATCAAGAATATAATTATAATTTCTTGTTTAGGATTGAATTAAATGATATTCTGTTTTTATGTTGTGTTAATTAAATCGTCCTAAAAAAGCGATATATTCTGAAATTCATGTCTCATTAAATTCCTGTCTAATACTTTCTCAGAAAAAAAAACTCGTAAATTTTCTCAAAGAGTTCCTTAGAATGTTCTAAAAACAACAAATATATGATCGGGCTACTAGACCCAGTTCATGTTTTCCCAACCAAACATGTATATTGCGCAATTTGGACAGAAATCTCACAGGCCGTACTGGAAATGACATTGCAAATGCCTTTTCCTAAATTTTGGAAAAAAATAATTCAAACTCACCTATGTTAAGACATAAAATGTGGAGCGAGAGCTGTATACCCTAAAACAAAAATCAGATTATGCCTCTGGCCAAGAAGGACTTGCTCAAACGACACCCACAAATCGATGACATGGTTATGAAATACTCCACTGAGGTTCACTGGTGTATTTAGGAAGTAGATAAAGTTCATTCCCATATAGAGAAAGCTATGAAAGCTAGTGATTTCTGATCACTGATTTCTTTCATTCGGATCCTTTTGACAGTAAATAGAAATAAGCCATTTAATGTTATTCAGTTGCTAACAATGCATTACAAGGACAATGCATTTCAAAAGCAGCAAAGATCTGCATTTTAATAAAATATCGTTCTCTCAAGTTTTGCAACTAAAATTCACTCACAGACAAGCTGAAGTAGAATATAAAATTAAACCTTTTTATTTTCAACTTTACTTCGTAAATGTGCGACCACACATTTCTACAAGGTGGGTGGCGAAAAGTTCTCCCGTCTATCCGCCTGTGCAGACGTACGTGGCCAAAGATAAAATTTTAATAAGGAAAATGTAGCCGATTTAGCCTACATGTTGAAATGCATGCCAATTCTGAATAAAATCTATTTCAAAGAATTGCTAAAAAAAGCAAATATAATAACATTATTTCTACGCGACATTTTTCTTTAATATATATGTACATTGCACATTTAAATGTAATTCAGTAATTTACAATAAAATACATTTTCCTCTTCTAGTTGGCTATTCTAAGTAATGATATTAAATTAAAATGTCAATATTATTGAGAACTATAAAAATTTGTACTAAAATGCAAGCATATTACATTAAATTCATTAAAATTTAATAAATCTTTCAGTTACATTGATAATTGCAATTATTTAAGTAATCACTTGTCACATTTTCTTACCATGAATGATAGAACCTTTTTGCTCGAACTTGAAAATAAATATTGAGAGTAAAAAGGTTCTATATGTAAAAAGAGGGTCTTGGTTTCTACCAAAGTTACAATGCTTTTAGAATAATTATCAGTCTACAGTTTTGTGCTTGGATCTCAAGTACAATGACAAAGTTTGATTACATTTAATAAAATAAATTTTGTTTTAGAGAGGGCCAAATATTTGGAATGCTCTCCTGTAAAATTTAGTGCGGTGCAGATACAACCTTTTGACTTAGGCATAGACTAAAGAGGTATAATTTTTTACTCTATGCTTTAGGGTCGGCAGTTGGAGTCTCCGCCTCTCTCTCCTCTTTCTCTTTCTCTCTCCTCTCTTTTCGCATCCTCTCTTCTTTCTCTCAATCCCTCCTCTCTTCCTCTTCCTCCATTTCCATCCTTCTCCCTTTTTTCCTTATACTCCACTTCTTCTCTTCCCTCCTCTTTCTATTTCTCCTCTTCTCCCTTTCTCCTTTACTCCTTTCTCCTCTTTTATACCTTTCTCCTCTTTTACTCATTTTCTTCTCCTTTACTCGTTTCTTCTCATACTCTCTTAGGCCGGTTTCACCAAACGAAGAGTAAGAGTTTACTCTGGAGTAAATCACGTTTACACGAGAGTATCTTCTGGGAGCGTTTCACCAACACTTTACTCGAGAGTAAATCGCATACACGAGAGTAAATTCGAGAGTAACTTTACACGGCGAAGATCCGTCGAGTAAAATGCGGAGTAAGCTTAGTTTTCAACGTGCGTGTACCTGCGACGTGTTGTTATGGCTCGACAATTGCGAATGATGGTATTTGAAGATGATTCCGGCGATGATTCGGAATATTATCGTGTAATGCGAAGACAAAGATCGGTGTAGGAGAGAATGGATTGGTTTCCCAATTATGACGATCGAGATTTTGTGACGAGGTTATGTTTGACCAAATTATCAGCTCTTCTATTTTGAAGCGAAATAATTTGCATACTAAAAAATAAATATAAAAAATATATTCAAGTAGTAGAATTATTTCATAAACTATTATTTCTGAATTGTAGGTACCCATTTACAGGCAATCAGTCCAGAATCAAAATCAAAATAGGATATTCTATTAAAAATCATTTAAATCGTGCAAGTACGTATTTTATTTGTGAAGTAAAACTCATCGGGTACATTATGAACAGTGGAGGACTTTGTAAATTTATTTTTCACCGATGTGGATTCGAAATAAAGTAAATATATGACAAGAAAAGGAAAAATAAGAACAATAAGTACTTATTTATTTAATCAAAAACAGTAATAAACGGTAATAATAATAATAATAATAATAATAATAATAATAATAATAATAATAATAATAATAAGAGAACGTATGGGGGAGATCATCTGCGTACGTTTTCTTGAGTTCCAGAATCCCTTCCCAACGTTTTAACTATAACTAATAGTTGAAAGATGAATAAAAGTTAAAAAATAAAACAAACAAATATTTCTTTTAAAAGCGCGAGGTTAACAACATTTGAAAAACTAGGCATTTTTGTCCTAGTTGGTAATAATATACATTGGAAAACCTAGACTAAGTAATATTAAGAAATACAGATACAAAAACTAAGAAATAAGCTACGCTATCTCAAATAACCACACAAAACTAAGAGCAAGACGACGCAAAGAACTTCCAAATCTGAAATGTAAGGAAATAACCAGAGGTTCCCGTTGGTCCGCAATGGTTCACAGTGTTACTCTCGTTCACGGCCTCTTGAATCACTCTCTACTGTGTATGAAAAATTGCGTGTTCAGCAGGTACGCGGAGTAAATTGGGGAGTATGTACTCTAGAGTAACATAACCCTCCAGAAGCGTGGTGAAACGCTTATATTTTACTCGAGAGTAACTATCGTGGAGTAATGCTTACTCTCGAGTAACTACTCTTCACTTTACTCGGCTGTTGGTGAAACCGGCCCTTAGTCTCTTTTCCTCCTTTATCTGCTTTTCTCTTTCTCTCCTTTTCATCTCCCTTCTCCCCTTTCTACATTTCCCCTCCTTTTTCTTTCCGAAGGAGACGTGCTCCACATCTCCCCGAAGAACACCGGTTCCGGCTGCGCCTCTGGAGCTGTCGCAACGACGCAGTTCCCCGCCCGGAGGGTCATTCGGAACGCCGCCGCCCGTGGACGCAGTGTATTTCGGGGCGGGCGGGCGCGCAAAGGCGGCTGACGAAATGCGGCGCAGCGGGCGAGCGGGTGGGAGGGGGCGCCTGCAGGGCGGGAGTGCGGGCGCCCGGGACGCCAGATGGCGCAGGTAGGGAGTTCCTTCACAGCCGCTGCTATCCTGAGGGCGATCAAGTTACTGCGTTTGAGGAGATAGCCGATTCTCAACCGTGACCTCTCTCCGCACCCCGCCACCAACAGTTGCGTTGGTTAGGCGAAGTCAACACGGGGCCAGCTGGCCAGTTGCGGCGCGCCGTGCTGCCACATCCGGGGAATTTTTTAGAGAAATTAGTGTTTCGTAGTCTTTAATTAACTTAATTTAATTGATTAATTTTATATATAAAATATTCAAAAATAAAGTAATTAAATATAATTAACATTAACCAAGAAAATGCATATTGTATTATGTATTGCATTTAGTATTGTAAAATTATTTTTTTATTGTAAAAGTAGAATTTTCGTAAATCTATAGGCTTATGGTTACCACCTGGCAATCAGCCTATCGTTGTCAAATAAATATTATTATTATTATTAATTATTAATATTATTTAATATTCACATTCTGCATGGATGATGATTGGTCATGGATATAGTCTCTGGAATCCACGAGATTCGACGTTTGAAGGAGATCAGTACATTGTGATTTGTGATTCTCAAAATCTCGCAGGGATAATTCAACTACAGATTCACTAAGAATTCAACACCCACCCACAGGTAATTTAACTATAGGCTTCAAAGCTAATCTCAACGGTTTCCATATGCAAGAAAACAGTACATTGGACTTGTAGTAATAAGTAGAAAATTTAATATTTTGATCATTAGGTTATCAGTATTTTAGGATTCAACTTGTGATTACGTGCGCCCTAAAACGTTTGTGACGTACAGCATAGTAAGCTGAGCATACCGGTCATACTTCATTTTACTGACTAGCTATCAAGTCCACAAGTTCTATCATATTTTTGAGGAAAAATTGTTTATTCTGATTTGTAAGGCAGTTCGATATTGCTGCATTTGACGAGCTCTGTTACTGTGAAACTGGAATTTCATTACCCTTCACTTTTTACTTTCGAAAGACTATTGATTTTCCGCTTACCTAAAATATTTTAATATTCAGACTGGCGTTAAAAGGCTTTAATGTGTTGAAGAGTTAAAATTTGGGGTTAAGAGTTAAAGTTGAGATTTGATGATTAAAAATGGAAATGCCTTCCTTAGCTTCTCTTCCGAACTTTGTTTAGAGAAAAAATAGTTTTACCGGTCGATATTGTGCTTCACCAATTTCGCGCGTTAAATCGCAACTCAGCTTCAGCTTTCTGAACTCTTGACTCTACGTGCGAAAAATGTGTGCGTGGGCTGTTGTTATGACAGAACGAAATTGGTTCTGGCATTCACGTAGGCACGATCGCCTAAGTGTATAAACTTCCCCTGACAGTTTCCAATACCCGTCATATATTATGAAAAATAAGAAATTTGATAATAAATATTAATAACAATATTGTACAGTACTGTAACAATATTATTAATATTAATAACAATATTGTACAGTACTATAACAATATTATTAATATTAATAACAATGTTATGCAGTATATGTGGTATTAACGGCAATACCACATATCCTAGGAATCGGAACGTCACAAAACATCAAACGATTTCCTATGAATAAAAGATAAGTTTTCGCTTTTATGAGCTCAAGTGAGTCCATATAACCAGCATTTCATCGGACGATGAACACCACACGCCCAACCATTCTATTCTCTGGGTGTTGCATTCATTGTCAGAAAACAGATATGTCATCGTCAGTAGAAAGTACAAAGTGAAATCTTGTAGAACAAAAACAAAACAAAACCCAAACAAAACAAACAAAAAAAGATGATAACTTGGAAGTGCGTTGAGTTACGTATGCAAGCTCATTGCAAAACAGCAGAAACACCTACAAAAGTATTACGTTAAAAGCAGTCTCTCGATTAAATAAAGATATCTTTGTTTACAAATATTTGGTTTGAAAAGTACGTTTACATAGAAGAGAATATGTGTCAGAATTTGTGTTCAGTTTTACTTATGATCATTGTGAATGGACTCGGATCACATTTCTGTTCACTCAATTACATTGTTGCCTCGACTTCAGTGCTAATGTCTTTTTTTGTGTATTTATTTTTTACCTCCACATGCATTAGCGAAACGTCATTTCGGAAACATGACACAGCCATGCACATGGGGTGAGGAGGACGTGGGTCGTATTTTAAAAGCTCCCATAGCCTTACGCAATAAAACATTTTACTTACGTTAATAAGTTAAATCACTGATTTTCTGCCTTCTTAATATCTTTCACCCCGGTAAATAAGCTGATAATTTAAAAATACTTAATTTTACAGCGAAGCAAAAAAAAAACTTTAAACTAATGCTGTGAATGAGGGATTAATGATATTCAAAGAAAACCTACTCACAAAAATAGTTTCGTTTGAATATCATTAATCCCTAATTTAATTCAGTTAAAACTTGTTTTTTGATCTCCTGTAAAATTAAGTGTTTATGACTTATTAGCTTATTCACCGGGATCAACTATATAATAGCGGTTCAAAAATCAATCAATCGGATTTATAAAATGTTTAATTAAACATATTTCATTCTCCAAGAAGTTCATTTTATGTATTATTTATTAGTACAATAAGTCGTATGTAAATGTATCACTTTAACGGAAAGGGAGCCCGTGGACGTGGCCGCCTGCCTCTTTAAGACGTGGACTGCGCAGGCTCAGTGTGACGAAACGGCGCGTGGGCGCGCGTGATCCCAGGCGCAGCGCCACGCGCGTCGCGTGACGCAGCGGCGCGCCGAGGGCGCAGAGGACGTCGCAGGTACGCCTTGGGGGAGGGGGGGCATCGTCGCTGCGCAGCGCCTTCCGGGCGACGGGGGAGGAGACCGGCGCGGAAGGTTCCGGAAGCCGCAGGTTGAGCGGCTGATGCAACAGGCCGCAAACGTAGCAACTAGCTCCGTCGATGCTTCCGCTGGGCCCCCCTCAGCTTCTTTTAAGTCTTCTGCTCTTCTGGATTTCCTTTCTTTTCTGGTATTTTCCGGGCCTTCTCCTCCTCCGTGTGCCCCTTTCTCCATCTTCCTCTTCTCTGCCGTCTTCTCCTTCGCCTCCCAATTGTCCGCCTTCTCATCTGCCGTTTCCCTAACATGTATTTCAAACTCGCATGTGAAATGTTAATTTTCGACTTATAAATATATTAAAATGTAACGAAATATGTAGCAATAGATAAAATATTTTAAAATATGTAATTATACCAAAATATGTAAAAATATGTAAAATAAAAATGGTTCCAATTGGTTAAGAATGTCGTGATAGTCTAAAAAATGTTAGTGAATGCAGGTATCTTGTCTCAGTAAACATATGTATTTACATGAAAATCCGTTCCCTACCTATTACTATAACTAGGTTTGGGCATAGGCTGGCGGGGAGTTCATTTATTCGAAGCTCCCTCTTACTTTGTTACTGTTCTCTTAATTTAATGTTCGGATTTTTTGTAATGTTTATTTTGAAATTGTAATATTCTATTGTTTAATTTTATTGTTTCTTCTATTGTTTAATTCTATTGTTTGTATGTTTAATAATTCTTTATATTCAATTTTCATTATATTGAAGCGTTTATGCCGGTCGTAATTTATCCTACGGGTATCTTAAAATAATTTTAGTGTCTGACCGTCTTAGATTAAAGTTTTTTAATACATTCCGCTTTAAAAGCATTCAACACTAAAATGACTAATAACGATAACAGTTGACATGCCCGTAAATATCAATCAATACGTTCAGTTACATTTTTAGCTGAATCTCGCCATTTTTTCATATCATTAGGGAATAACTGTATCGTATTTGCTACTCGCATAGATAATTCTACCAATGATTATCATGACCAGACATCGGATATTTAGGGAAATGCCTATTTTTTTTTTAGAGAACTTATTCAATGGCTGATAATATATGTCCACGAATCATGACAAATGATGACATATGACGAAGTTTTATAATGCTTATTTTTGCTTATTTTAGCATAAATGCCTATTGTTTGCATAAATACCTTTTTTAGGACTTTTTTGCCTTTTATTTATTATATTTATATACAATGCTAAGACATCGGGAAATTGGCGATGGTCCAACGTGATCATTCATTACGAAACCTTCAACTCATGTCTTGAAATTTAAAATTAGGAGAGAATTCCTGAAAGTATACCAACTGATTTTTCTCCATTTTCCTATTTCATAAACACCAGTCATGATCTGAGAACATGGACGATTGACAATGCATCGAGGGAACCGAAATTTTAAGTGGAAATAAATATAAATTCCCAGAAGGTTTCAGTGTTGCTAGTGTTGGACTGCTAAAATATATGCCAATCACATCGTTCAGATATCCTTCTCCGCATTCAAAACTGATTTTGTCTCCCAGTCGTCGCAAATTTGAAATTGTGATCCTTGAAAAGTTACTGGTAATATGTAAATATTACTGGTTAATGAAACTATTAAGAATAAAATGTATAAGAGATGTAAATATTAAATCTAGTTTTACATTAAAATATACGAACTGGTTTTGTGCTTTTTTACAAAATAATATAGACAAAAATTACAATTTTTCCATTTTATTGTGTATGTAACTTATGACAGTGCCTTTTTTCTCCTTATTCTTGACTTTTTCGGTGCCTTTTTAAGCGCCTAAAACACGATTTTTTAGTGCCTAAACATCCGATGTCTAATCATGACTAATGTAATGTTCTTCATATACGGTGAACGGATTTAAGCCGTCTGTGGGCTGCCAGTTAACATAGTCATTTTACATTAATCGGTGACAGAAGATGATTGCCGGGCACGCAACATCCCGAGGTTACACACGGTGCATTTGCTAGCACTGAAGCGGTAGGGCCCTATCTAATCGCTGCCACTCTGCAAGTGCAGGAGTGCACAGCCGCTTTCGCTCCGCCTTCTCTCGCAAAGTGCATTATCGCTTCGGGCAAGCCGTATACTCGCATTCTCGGCGATTGCGCTGCGCTGATGACGTCTAGTACTTGATAAGCTACGCGGAGGCACACGGTGGTATTCTTCGCGCGAAGGTTGGAATATTGCACTTCGAAAACCTAAAAAAAGTTTATAAATAAATATATTTTTTAATAAATAAAATTAATAATATCAACCCCTAAATAATTTTAAAAAATGTGAACCTTGTAATACGAAAGCAAATATTTTCTTGGCCTCTTCAAGATCAGATAATATAATTAATAGTTCAAATTCATGGTAGGCAACTACTAGAATGATTGTTCCTGAAGTGACCAATTCTTTTTCACAGCCCTTATTCTGTCAGTTTAAGCGGCGCTTAATCCTCTTTTTTTTGTCGGTTTAAGCGGCGCTCACTTAATACTATGGAAAACGTCTGATTTCGCAGAATATTTTGAACTCTATACATCATTCTCAATAATCAATTTATTGAAAGTGTATAATTGCGAACGCTCTCTCACCGGCTTACATGGCTCAGAGCATCAAATAGATGTTACTGCAGTAACTCAGACCGAGAGCTCCTAGGGTTCGACTCCCGGCGTTGGCAGGATTTTCGACACTAGCTAAATTGCTAGGTGTAATTTAGTCGCTGTTTGGATGAGAATTCTAGCAGCCGCCTGCACTGATCAGTAGTTGTCAGAGTTTTTCCCGGTCGTCACCAGGCGTATGTCGGGAGCAGTACCGTAATAAACGGACCATGAACCGTGCGTGATCTTTCCTTCCTCGTCCTTGTCTTAATCTCACTCCTTACATTCACACACTCACACTTACATGCACTACACTACCACACGTTAGAGTTCATCCCGGCTGGGAGATACCTGGATTGGAAGACCATGCTAAGATAAGACCATAAGATCTTGCCATCCAGCTGGGAGGGGGGGACACGCCACCTCCTGCGATAAAACATGCACTACACGTACGGGACTAATGGCCTTAGCAGTAATTTTCAGTAGTTTGGAAGGGCTTGTACTGTTCAACTCCTTTTCTGTTACATTGAAATCAGCACAAAATGCATATTCAAGAAATCTTACTCAGGGCTGCATTGCTCGAATTAATGTTACTTCCATATTTCAGGGTAGTTGTGAAATGTCCTCTTTTCTTTAACGCTTTGGTGTAAACGAATTCCGTTATGACAAGGAGATGCGAAGAAACGAAGAACACGTGACCAAGGAACATAAATGTTTTCAAACAACACTGAATTTTGAAACGGCAGCGTTCTCGGAAGGGAAGCTGTTGTGTGCTTTGCTGTCTGGAATATATTGTTTCTGTCGACTGGTCAGTGCGTGGGGTACCTCCGCTCTGTGCCGTAAATCGGCGAAGGAAGTTTCCTTTCGCGCGGCTCCTTTCAAAATGTGGAGAGGCGTCGTCCCCACCCCTCGCCACTCTTCCCCTCCACCCCGTCACTATTAGGGTATGTCAGGGCTTCCTTCATGAGAGCACTGTGATTTATTACAAACAAATTCAAAACGAACTATGGTTGTCTTCCTTCGCAATGCGTTTCGTGATTTCGTCATTCGTTTTTATCTTTTAATTTAAACAATCTGACGCGTAAAATTTATCCGTTTGCCCTGAATCGAGACATTGCAAGTATTTCCGGAGACGTTCACTACTTTTATTTACTTAGCGGATTCGATGGTATAACGGTTAGCGTACCAGATTGTTGTACCTGAGTTTGCGGGTTCAAACCGGATGGAAGCCGTGGATTTTTAAGAGCGAAAAAATCCTTCATACGCCTGCCTTCGGAGGGGAAGTAAAGGCGGCTGTCCCATGTAGTAGATTTACCTAAAGTCCTCAAGTCTAAAAGAAGCCTCTGAGCAAAATTGAGATCCGCCTGTTTCGTCGCCTGGTCGTGAAAGGAGCGTAGCGAAATTTGCGTGGTTAGACGGAAGAGCGGGTCTGATGGCCCGAGTCTCGCCACGTAACATAAGGCATTGATTAACTTACTTATCCATCATCCGTACCAAAATCTGATTCCAAAAGTAGTTATTAAATTAAAGCGTGTTATTTGCACCATTGAACCATAAAACACTGATCTGCTTGTTAGGTGTATTACTCAGTTAATGCTTCCTCGTAGTGTTACGCATATTAGTGAACTGTTTTACTATGACTTACTTTGAAACTGTTTTGATCTTATTTAAGTTTTATCTGTTTGTATAAACCAAACATTATATGAGGCCAAAAGTACTCACTTACATGCAAACCACAGTAACCATTTAATCAAAACTTATACGCTATTAAATATTTCTTGTTCGGTTGTGGAGTAAATTCGTATTTTAGAATACTTAACCATCTGCGTGATCTAGTTGGAACGAGAAAAAAGCGAATATTGGTCATTACACCTCAAAAACAACTTCTTCAGATTGGGGGAGGGAGGGAAGGAGGAAAAGGAGAGAAGACCACAGCAGGGAAAGTAGCGCAGATGACTATCTCCGCACCGACGAGTGACCAGCTGTTCAGGTACCGTAACGTGAAGGGCAGGAAACCCGGGTACGAGGGAGCGAATAAGGCGGCTGGATGCTTCAGAAACGTCGGTATCAACAGAAGAGACAGCGTAGGGGTGGCAATGGCCAATGACCAGCACTAAAAGCGGTGGTCGCTCAAAAGTTTAACGGTGAAAGTGGAGGAAGTGGCGAGCGCGCAGGGCGCGGGTATGCGTAGGTAGAAAGGGCCGGCGCGGCGGCCGGCGCGCGTCACAGGCGCTTCTCGGAAGGCCCTTGAAGGGCGGCGAGGGCGGCGAGGGTGGCGAGGGCGGCGAGGGCGGCTGGAGAAGGCCGTTGGGGCAGTGGCCGCGAGGAAGCCGTGAAAGGAACGGGAACGGGGACGGGACAGCAGCAGCCCGAGCCGTCGCTAAACGGATTGCGAGATTTATGGAGGCTCCCTGTGCCCGCCCACCCCCGGGCGGCGAAGGTCGCGGCCCGCCCCACCGCCTCCACCTCGCTTGCAATGGACGTCGGTCACTCTTCAGGGTGCGCTGCTCTGCTGCTATACCTGTCTGTCTGTCTGTCTGTTTCCATGTTCATTCCCTTTTCCTTGCCCTCACTTTTCTTCCTTCTCAATTTTTCTGTTTTCCTCCTTAATTCCTTCATACTTTTCCATTATTCCTTCAAAGATTGTTTTTAAATTACTGATTTTTCTCTTTATTTTTGTCACTGTCCCCTTGTATTTCGTTCGTTTTCTCTTTTTATTTTAGTTTAATTTTTGAGAAGTTTTCCTTCTTAGACTTTGCAATATCCAGTATTGCGCAAAATATTGCTCTAGTAACTGATCTCATCGTTTGGTATTTTCATACTTTTTATAAATTTTCTTTTTCTTCTCCAATTGCTTTCTCATTATTTCATCCTGTCTTCCGTTTTCTCATCTATCTACAGTGTTTTCTTTCTACAATATTGTTCGTAATTTTGCTCTAGTATCTGTTCTGATCGTTTTGGATTTCCGTATTTTTTATGTTTTCTCTTTTCTCCTCCAATTGTTTTCTCACTATAAACATCCTTTCTTCCTTTTCTCATATACCTACAACGTTTCTTTTTCGTAAACTACTTCTTCTTTCCTCCTTCAAATTCTTTTAATTGTGCTACCTGGCTTCCTCAGAACTAGGGAGCGGGTTTCTATGATTTTGCGTATTTTCGTCCGTTGCTTCATTTCATAGCTAAGTGAAATTTCTTGATGATTTCAGAATATGATGCTGTATAGAATTATATTTTAGTGCATATTTCAGCATATTTGGCCGATTTTTCCTGTTAGTGCATATTCGTGTAATTATAGGGGCATATTTTGCATATTTCGATAAAATAGACTTATCTATAAAACGTTTCGTGTTTTCATAGAATATATTTATTTTTGAGCGTTCATTCATTCGAAACAGCTTGTCACAGTTTGCGTTTTTTCCTCTTTCCGATGATAAAATACTTGTTCAAATGTAGGATATTTCTTGATAACATATTGTTAAACCAGTTAGAAGAAATACAACAAACCACACAATGTACTTCACTAAGATTAATATTTACTTTTTTTCTCTCGCGAAGTAGGGTAGATTATATTATGTTTTCACAAAAACATATCTTTTCACTCCAAGCACGCTTCCCTTGAATTTTATCTAGAAAGGTTTACGGAGGAAATGAAATATTGTTAATTTTAATTGCATATTAAAGAGCATATTTCATAATTTTTATGTCATAAATGCATATTTTTGAATGCACATTTCAAGGCTTTTTAGGGCATAAAAATCCTCTCCGTACTCCTAATCCTTTCCACCCGTCCTCCTCTCCCGCCTGATGTGGTCCATCGCTCTCCCGCGTGGTGGGAGGTTTCCCCGCCGTGTGACAAAGGCATTCGTCCGAGGCATTGGCCTGCCGCGGCCCCCCGCAGCGGCCCCGGGGGACGACGCAGCCTGGCGTTGGGAGGGCCGGGAATTTACGAGGCGGCTTGGCCTTATTTCTTAGGAAGCAACTCTTCTCGGCGCCAAAAGGTGGTCTTCTGTTTGACAGATGTGTAAATAGCTATTAACGAATTTTTTTCACAGTAGCTCTGAGGAGGCGGGAAATTCAGCGATTTCACGGCCGTACAGCCTCACGTTGCTGCTTTGTGGGTTTAGTGACTAGAGAGACGGCATTTTGCTTCGAATAATTACTATCTTAAACCATCTTAATGCTACCTTAAATCTGTTAGTACAAAATTGTTAGGCATTTCAGCTTAGCTAAATTGACATGTTTGATTTTTCAATGCTAAGAATTGCTCATTGTCTGAGTTGCTTTACGAATTAATGAATGCCTTTAGTCGAATGGAAATTGTATTTCTGATTGTTAAATGTAAGAATATATTTTCTAAATAGGTCGTTATATTTTTATGCAATCCATCTCTTTACTACAAGTAATTATTACTGGCTTGAATTAATGGTAAATTAACTGCAGTGAGTCAGTACAAACGTACTTTTTGAGTAGCAGTGCCTCGACTCATATTTCACCATAATCTCAAAGGTAAGAAATATAGACAGTATTTCCTGTATAATTTCCTCCTTTTATCCTTAATATTGATGATAGTTGTAGCTAAATATCACCCAAAAGTGTTCATGTTAAATTTAGTTAGTGATTTCAGACTTCTTCCCGAAAGGATTTCGCAAGACTTACTTTAGAATTATTAAGTTAATGTGATTTTTATTCAACTTTATGGATGGAATTTTAGGTGGAATAGTTTGTTAAACTCGTTAATTCTAATATTGGATTTATTGAGCACTAGCTGACCCGGCGAACTCTGTTCCGCCTTGACAGCCGGTCCCATCTTTTTCTCGCGTCGCACTCACTGTGAGAAACTGTACTATCCTTGTTGCACTGTGTACGTGCAAAAACGTGCGTTATCACACAGGAACGCTGTCGAACGGGATAAACAGTTTCCTATGTCCGTCTCCTGGCTCTAAGCTTCCGGTACAGCCGTTCGGTACAGCCGTTCTTGAGTTATAAATAGTGTAACTAACACGACTTTTATATAGATATAACGGCGAACGAAAGGCGGCTATCATTATCGCCTTCTGTTATCAGTGCGGCGTTACAACAATGGGTTACAACAATGGGTTACAACAGGCAACAATGACCGCTAACATGCGAAATCACGAGAAAAAGTGCGAAAACGTGCGAAAACGTGCAAAAACGTGCATTCTCACACAGGAACGCTGTCGAACGGGATAAACAGTATCCTATGTCCGTCTCCTGGCTCTAAGCTTCCTGCTCACCAATTTTCAGCCAAATCGGTACAGCCGTTCTTGAGTTATAAATAGTGTAACTAACACGACTTTCTTTTATATATATACTAGCTGACCCGGCGAACTCTGTTCCGCCTTAACAGCCGGTCCCATCTTTTTCTCGCGTCGCACTCACTGTGAGAAACTGTACTATCCTTGTTGCACTCGTGATAATAAAGCAATTGCAGATTTGTGTTTTTCTCTCAAACAAAGAAGAATTTAAAAAAACGCTCTGATATTAAATAGATAATTAAAAAAATCTATTACGTAGCAGAGCGTTTTTTTGGAATTGATTTTTGTTTAAGAGAGAAATACAAAGCTGTAATCATAGGGACCGGCTGTTAAAGGCAATAAATAAGCAGATTTTGGAATTTATTAAGTTAAATTGTTTATTAGAAAATACAAATAAAAAATTAAGTAGATTAATCATTCATTATTGTTCCTGTATTTTGGTGCATAGGTTGCACTCTTCAGTTAAGTACCTTCACGCGAAAACATGCGAAATCACGCGAAAACGTGCGTGCGTTCTCACACAGGAACGCTGTCGAACGGGATAAACAGTATCCTATGTCCGTCTCCTGGCTCTAAGCTTCCTGCTCACCAATTTTCAGCCAAATCGGTACAGCCGTTCTTGAGTTATAAATAGTGTAACTAACACGACTTTCTTTTATATATATAGATACTAGCTGACCCGGCGAACTCTGTTCCGCCTTAACAGCCGATCCCATCTTTTTCTCGCGTCGCACTCACTGTGAGAAACTGTACTATCCTTGTTGCACTGCGTACGTGCAAAAACGTGCGATCTCACACAGGAACGCTGTCGAACGGGATAAACAGTATCCTATGTCCGTCTCCCGGCTCTAAGGTTACTGTTACCGAATCGGTACAGCTGTTCTTGAGTTATAAATAGTGTAACTAACACGACTATATACAGATATAACGGCGAACGAAAGGCGGCTATCATTATCGCCTTCTGTTATCAGTGCGGCGTTACAACAATGGGTTACACAGGCAAAAATGACCGCTAACATGCGAAATCACGCGAAAACGTGCGTTCTCACACAGGAACGCTGTCGAACGTGGTAAACAGTATCCTATGTCCGTCTCCTGGCCCTAAGCTTCCTGCTCACCAACTTGCAGCCAAATCGGTACAGCCGTTCTTGAGTTATAAATAGTGTAACTAACACGACTTTCTTTTATATATATAGATAACGGCGAACGAAAGGCGGCTATCATTATCGCCTTCTGTTATCAGTGCGGTGTTACAACAATGGGTTACAACAGGCAACAATGACCGCTAACATGCGAAATCACGCGAAAACGTGCGTTCTCACACAGGAACGCTGTCGAACGGGATAAACAGTATCCTATGTCCGTCTCCTGGCCCTAAGCTTCCTGCTCACCAACTTTCAGCCAAATCGGTACAGCCGTTCTTGAGTTATAAATAGTGTAACTAACACGACTTTCTTTTATATATATATACTAGCTGACCCGGCGAACTCTGTTCCGCCTTAACAGCCAGTCCCATCTTTTTCTCGCGTCGCACTCACTGTGAGAAACTGTACTATCCTTGTTGCACTCGTGATAATAAAGCAATTGCAGATTTGTGTTTTTCTCTCAAACAAAGAAGAATTTTAAAAAAACGCTCTGATATTAAATAGATAATTAAAAAATCTATTACGCAGCAGAGCGTTTTTTTGGAATTGATTTTTGTTTAAGAGAGAAATACAAAGCTGTAATCGTAGGGACCGGCTGTTAAAGGCAATAAATAAGCAGATTTTGGAATTTCCAACAGACCTCTCGAGTTTTTTCGAATCGCTTGCCTGGATGAGGCTTATGCCTGAAAATGCACCTGGGTGGGGAATACGGGCAGGTTTATACTCAAAGCAAAACACTTGTGGCTCTGGCATACAAGGCTGTATATTCCACAATCAAGGAATGACAAAAACCAAAAAACGCACACGCAAATTCAACAAAAATAGCCCTTGACAAACAATCACGTACAGAACGCGACCTTCGTGCTCGGAAATGAATATTCGGAGCAATTATTGCTACCTCTCTTCACAATAAATCACCTTATTTCATCATTCATTTAAGGAATTGTACTTTATACACCATTTGGTGCAGACATGCCTTGGTCTTAAGGACCCAAAGAATACAAAGTTGAACCTTCCTACTCTGAATTGCTTTCATTCCTGACAAATGGTTATTAATCCATAATACACTTCAATCACTACTTCTTAAACAAAACTCGGCACAGAGCAAAATTAATCGAACTATTTACAACACCCCTTTTTAACACTTAATTAATTGGGTGACTTGTTTAAATGAATTAATCATTTCTGTTCTTAACATGGCTTTCATTCAAGAGTTCCACACATCAACGTTCACAAATGTGGCTTGAAATACCTATTATTTGAAAGCTTTTAAGAAACAAACACTGTGGTTTAGCGTCGTTCAATTACATTTCTTTCGTTTCTGCAACCGTCTGTCGCACGGGTACTCACGCTTCTCCAATGGGGTTTTACGTGAACTGGCCTAGTCGAGTGCTGCGAGCGACACCTTGGCGCCTCGGCGTTTGGGGACGTGACGACCGCGCCTTACGCGACCTCCGGGGCTCTCGCTGCGCTGGCCGCGACGGCTCGTGCTGGCGACGCGCCGGGGTAGTCTGGCCTCCACGATCCTCCGCCCCTCCTTCCGCTGCGTCTCCGTACCAATTTTCTAGGCCGAGAAGTGCCTCGGCCTCGTTTCTGCGACCGTCTTCCTTCCCCAACACAAATGCTCCTCTGGCGGTGTTTTCAGGAATGGTTATCGCCTTGGCTCCTTGCTTCGGTGATGCGACGTAGCGGCGATGCAGAAAATTGTTCGGCGTACGCCGGAAAAGAGTCCGATTCAGCCCTCACTGAATTCACATAATTCGCTCCCACTGATACACGTTTTTTTCCGTTGTGAGTTATCAACAAAAAACGAGTACAATGTTCGTTCTCTTCCCGTATTCGGATGAAACAATCTCGCGTGAAGTTCACTGCTAGCGACTCGCGACCGGTTTCTCTTCACTAACCGTCACTTATAACGGTTTTTACGTGATTTGTGAGACGCGTTCCGTAGCGATCCGTCCTCCTCCGAGATTTTTCTGAGACCCCTTCAACTTTCAACGGAAAAATATTTCTTGCCGTTGGCTTCCCTCGTTTTTCGGATACCGGCCAATCACAAGATCTCGTTCCCAAGCTTATCTTTCGAATTTCTTATTCGTGGACAAGCGTTTCGCTCGACGCGGCCGCGGCCGACGTCAGACAGTGACGGGGTTCTCGCGCCGCGTTCAAATTAGCGAACTGCCGAAGACGGTATTTTGGGAATTTTTATATATGGTCCGGTCCGTTACCAGGGCGTATATTCGAGCTCGTCTCATATATATATATATATATATATATATATATATATATATATATATATATATATATATATATATATATATTGAGACGAGCTCTGATACGCGCCCCAGCGAGGAAGCAGAACCCCAGGCAAAAACGCCCAAGATAAATCGCGGGTGTTTACCACTTCGAATGTGGCGCGTTGGTACGTCATCGTCTGACGTCAGCCGCGGCTGAAGTCGGACGTAACGAGTGGTCGCCAATGATTTCTCGGGGCGATAAGCGCTGGAAAATTAAATCCTGCGATTGGCCCGTTGATAGAAACGAGGGAACAGTCTCCGAGGGGGGGAAGGGGTTCCCGGGAAACCGGACAGTCGGAGAAAGGCCGCCGGAGAGTTGTGATAGAAATCGCAGAACATTCTGAGACAAACCGCCGAACAGTCTGATAGAGATCACCGAAGGGTCGAGTATACGATCATTACGTCGCAACTACGCCGCATCGCCAAAGCGGAAGGCTGAGGCGACATTCCTGGTGCAACACAGCCAAAGAAGCAAGTTTGTTGGGAACGGAAGACGGGCGTAGAGGCACGGCCGTTCTACGGGACGACCGGAGAAAATTGTACTACTTCACGGGCGAACGGAGGCAGCATCAAGCGAGCCAAGGAGCAGCGCGGACCGGCGAGCGTATAGCGCAGCGAGCTGGGTGAGGCCGAGCGTCACCGCGGCGCGAGCAGCCGTTCGCAGCGATAAGCAGCCGAGGTCGGTCACTGCGTTGGCCGAGGTCCAGGTTACGTGTTCCCCAATCGCCGAAGCGTGAGTACCCGTGCGACATTCAGACCGCGAGGTCGGAATATTTCCAAAGGTGTGATTAAAAAGGTATAACTAGGAAGTATTCTTGCCGAACGCTTAACACGGGAATTCAGTTCGATCCAACATAGTGGAACGAACAGACTGAAAGAACATTTTAGTGCCAAGATCAGGAGGTTTGCATAAACAATTAAATTGCCCGAGTATTGTAATTAGCGGGCAAGATATGATTTTTGAGTATTTAAGGTAGGGAGGTTATTGTTTATTTGCACAAGATGGAGCAAGAACGTTAATCCAGAATTAGGACTATAATTATAATAGAAATAGGATTGCAGTTTGTTTATTATAATCTAGTGTGTATGTGTATGTGCCTCTGGAAAAAGTTTAAGAATTCATGCCTAATTTTACCAGAGCCATCCAAGTGTTTCATTAGAATTCGATCCGCCCTGTATTCTATCCATTGCAAGCTACCCCTTTATTTGCCTCTCACAGGCAAGACGAACGAACAACCTGACAGGCCTGGCGTCGGAGCGACAGTAGGCTGCCGCACGGCGCTGGTAACGCCCGAGCGGTGCTTCACACCCTCAGGGCTAACGACCCCTGATCAAAGACCAGGTTGCATTGTGTGCGGCGCGCCGGAGGCCAGTCCACGGAGTGTGTGTTCCGTCACAATATGTGTGTGTGTATATATATATATATATATATATATATATATATATATATATATATATATATATATAGATTTTACATATTTCGGTTCAACATTAAAACCTAAGTAGTGGTGCTAGGTATATGTCAAGCTGTCACCCTCACTTTTCCATGTCGTATTTTCATTGTTTATAATTGTGCACTTTTTTAAAATTATGGTAGCAAATCAGTTCGTAAGTGTTAAAAATTTATAGGGTACTTGATTTTGAATTTCCAACATGACAGAAGTTCTTGAAAATGCATTTTAAAAATCCAATATATACTGGATTTTCCAAGGGGAAAGGGCTGCAATTACTTTCAAATAACGGAGACGCTTGTGTTTAGCAAACGGCCCTGATGAAATGTGAAATATATTAAGAGTTCCTACGAAACTCCAAAACAAGATGAGAACGGATACACGTTCCCTTCGAGCCCATCCTCTTCTCAGCGCCTTCCGGCTGTAGGATTCCTCTTGCCCAAAACTGGAAAGCCTAGAGATCTAATCCACCTGAGTTAACCGTTAAGTACGCGCGCGAGCAATACTCACGTAAATGTGTGCGCGGCGTATAGAGTATGCCAGTTCATTTACATGATGTAGGACAACAAAAATGTAGTTTAATCCTTGAAAATATTTTATTTATTTAGACTAAAATACTCAATTCAAACATTTTCTCATTGCACAAATTTTTTGAACAAAGTAAACAAAAAAAGTATAGGAAAATATTTGAAAAATTTGCAAGATTCCAGCCTGCCAGAAAGCTTCTTTTACATAAATCTCTTATTTGTGTACAAAATATTTCATCCAAATTGTCTATGAAAGTCATGAATGGAGTTCGTCTTCCACGTGATTAGCCAATTTTGTTTATGCGGCGGGAATAATTTTCTTCAAAATATTTGCGTTCTAGAAAATTTGTTTTTCAAGGATTTTTTTCCACTTTTTAATTTCTCGTAATTGTTTCTTGTGTTGTGTTTAATCTATTGTGCTTGAAACTGATTTTAAGAAAGCATTCTCCGCTCATTTCAGATAACTCAGGGCTATCGCTGTTGCTATTACTACTGTAGCGTGACGTGGGTATATCTTCTTCAGATTTACTCTCGTAATTGGCCATTTGTATATTTTCCGGTTCATTATGTGCCAAGATGTCGTCGATCTGTTCTTCCAAATGTGATTCCATCCCAAACTTTGTATCTAGAAGAGCGCTATTAGTGCTACACGTAGTTTTTCTATCGTAAAAATGAAATAATTAAAATTACTACGTGATTAGGCGCGCGGCGTACAGAGTACGCCAAGATGCTCGGGAAAAGGAAAAAAGGTCGCGCACAGCTTACCCAGCAAATGAAAAAATACATACTGACTTACAATCGGCAAAGAAATAACTGGCGGTAGGGTATTACGATTTATCCGAATTTTAGGGGGAAAAAAGCACAGAAATGTAGCGTGGCGTACTCTGAACGCCGCGCGCCCACTTCAAGTTAATCTCCTAGCGGGTCTTTGATAGTTTTAGGTACTCTAGTGTCATTAAAGCTTTGTGAACGGAATGGGGCCCGCAACAGACGTTAGGTTCACGTTCAATAACCTCAATACATCCTGGCTGGAAAGGCCGGGCGTACTTTGACCAAATTACCTTCCGCATTAAAACTGGCAGTAATGTTGTGTAATTATGAACTGAATGACTTAAAACAAATAACTTCAATTACACAATGGTTGTTACAGTACCGGCAGCGTATAAGCGACTCTGCCAATTCGATGCGCTGTTGCCACGCATTGCTACGTACATGGCATTTCCTACATGAGAGATAAATGACATCTCAAAATATTAACACACTGACAGACGATAACATGCCTTGAAATCATATTCATAACTTTTGCCACAACCGAACCTTATCGCCTCCCAAACCGCGTTTAGAACTTGATGCGTCAACTCCGGGTGACTTCGTTCTCTATTGGCTCTACTGTGGTGCAGCCGTAACTATACCCACAACATTGTCGAGAAGTAATAATATTCTACCGTTCATATTTTCTACCTTCAAATATTCGCGAAAACATTCGATACTCTTTAACACTAAAAATACAAAATTACGTTATACAAAATTCACGATACTCTTTAACATTATTCCACGTTTGCGCATTGTATGGGGTGTAACCCTCACGAAACCCAGATTTGGGCCAATGCACGCGGCGCTCGGAGTCGCTTCTGGATGGTAACTTTTTCGTTCAGCTGCTTATCCCCTTGGGGATTCTACAGCCGGAGTTCTTCTTTTGGGGTGGATGATGAGGGTTTTGTAGCCTTCACTCCCCCGTGCAGAGATGGGGATTGGGAGGCGGGGTGGGGATGATGAAGGGAGGGTACGTTGTTTTATTGTGGGTTTTGGGTATTGGGATAGGGATGGGAAAGAGAATGAGGAAAGGATTGGTTGGAAGCGATTGGGAAAATATAAAGTTTTTTATTAATGAATTAGTTAATTAAATAATTAATTAATTTTTATTTTTTAATATTATTATTTTATATATTTATTATTTATTTTTATTGTTGTTTCTTTTTTTCAGAATACAGTTAGGGAGGAGGGTTGGGAGAGGATTAGGGTGTAGGAGGGTTGTAAGGGTGGTCGTGTGTGTGTCTGGTATTCATTTCGCTGTTTCGTCATTTGTCTGAGTCAGTGGCCCGTCATTCGGTAGCGTGTTTCGTCATTGGCCTACTGCTCCTCAGGTGATTGGGGGTGGAAGTTGAAGGATGTCGAGGGGATGCTTTTTTCGGAAGTGTCTGGAAGGATTGGATAGGATGTAAAGGTGTGGGGTTATGAAGATTTGAAAGGTTGGGTTAGAGGTAAAGTTTTGGATAGTGGTTATGGTGGAGTTATGGATATAAGTAAGGATGTGAGGGATGTCGTCACTGGAGCTGATGTCGTTGAAGCGGGTGTACATAGGAGGTCGGAATGTAAGGTGGAGGACCCTGCTCTTGGTACGGATGATGTAAGATAGGTTGATGGGGGACGTGGCAATCCATGTGGGATAGGCATAGGTGAGAATAGATCGGATGTAGGAATAGTAGATTAGGATGCGTTTTTTGGGAGTGATAGATTGATTTGAGAGGAGAGGGTAGAGGGGGTTTATGATTCGGTTAGTTTTGGTTATGGTGTGTTGGATGTGAAGGGACCACAGGAGTTTTTGGGAGAAGGTGACACCGAGTTATTTAACATGGAATTGCAAGGGGATAGGAATGTGGTTTAAAGTAAGGGGTGGGGGAGTGGATGGGGATTTTTGTACGAGAAAAGGATCGCTTGAGATTTGGTGGGGTTCATGGTGATGTACTCATTTGCCCAGAGGAGGAAGGAGTTCAGGTCAGTTTGGGTCTGTTGTAGGGAGTTTTGGAGGGGCAGGTCGGGAGCAAGGAATGCGAGGTCATCAGCATAAAGGAGGGTTTTGACACCGGGGGTCGATGGGATATCATTTATATAAAGGGAGAAGAAGATCGGGGAGAGCACGCCGCCCTGAGGAACGCCGGCTTGGATGGGAAATGTTTTCAAGGTTTTGGAAAGGGGGCGGACATGGAAGGATGGGTTGGATAGGTAACTTCTGGTGAGGGCAAATAGGTGGTCGGGGACGTGGCGAAGTTTCATCAGAAGTATTTCATGGGATACGGTGTCAAAAGCCTGGGTGAGGTTGGTGAGGATTGCTGGTTGGAGATTCTGTTTGGGGATTTGGAGGGGAGTGGCGACAGAGATAGCCAGGTGGAGAGATTGGAGGGCCGCGGAGCGGCTCTCAAGGAAACTAAATTGTGATGGGAGGATTATGGGATCAAGGATGGGAGTGAGTCGTAGAAGAATGTTTTTTCTAGGATTTTGCGAAGGATAGGCAGGAGGCTGATAGGTCGGAAGTTGGTGGGGTGCCGATGGTCCCTGCCGGGTTTGGGAATCATGGAGACGCGGTCGATTTTCCAGGGGTGGGGAAATATGAGATTTTAAGGCAGGAGTTACGGATTAGTGTGAGGAGGCGGATGGTGTTTAGTGGCAGGTGTTTTAGTTGGTAAGGGAGAACTCCATCGGGTCCGGGGACTTTACTGCTGTCTATGTCGCGTCTTGTCGTCCGTCATTATTCAGGTACGTTATTGTGTTGGGGGAAGTGGAGAGGTGTTTTGGTAATTTAGGATTACTTGTATAGGAAGTGGGATGTTGACGCGACGGAAGCGGTCGGCCAGGGATTGGGCTAGAGTGTAGGTTATTTGTTGGGGATCGAAGGTAAGTGTGTTTTGTGAAGTGAGGAGTTAGGATGTGGTGGTGGGGTTCTCGCGCACAGCCTTGATAGCTTTATGTTGGGAGCTGGGGCTGCCTGTGTCATTTAGTACTTGCTCGTATTTGTGAGTCTCGTGTTGTCTAAGTAGGTTGTGTAGGGTTCGTTGCGTTCGTTTTAGTTCAGTTTTTTTCGTCTCGTCTGTATTTATTGTAGTGTCTTTGTAGTTGTCTTTTGCGTCATATCGTCAGTATGATTTCGTCAGGGAGGGTTGGATGGAGGTTTTTAGAGTAGGTAGTGTGTTTTTTACAGGATTTAATTATTTGCTAGGTGAGGTGTTGGATGGAAGCGTCAATGTCTTCCGGGGATTGGATTTCGGAGGGGGTTTGCTGGCTATGTCAAGCTAGCACAACCACTATAGCACAATCACATCAAACCAAGTGGAATATTTAGTACTCATTTATTACTAATTTATTACCCAAAAATTAAATTTATTACACCTCCCGTTTCTGAAATAAAGGTGGTTGTGCTAGCGTGACAGTCACGCTAGCACAACCCAAATTAAAAAATGAGCTAAATCGATCAAAACTAATACGAATGTTTAGGGCATATTTATTACTAATTTATTACTCTAAAATGAAATTTATTACTCATGCGGTTTACGAAAAAAAATTAAAAAATTGTCAAACTCAATTAGTTATGCAACCCGCACGACATTGGCGTATATTATCGAAGAGTACCAACGACATTAAAACACTTAGTCCAATTACAAAAATACAATTACAATCAATAATATACATTCAGTTCTAATTTTTAACACCAAAAAAAATTAATGTGAAAACGGCTTAAAGAAATATTGTAAAGACTGAATCGTAATGGTCAAAACATGCAAGAGATACAAATTCAAAAGTAGAGAGAACCAACGAGCACAATCGCATTAAACCAAACACACAATTAACAGACGTATCACACTGCTATTTAAAACTAATTGGAAATTTATTACTCCTGCTGTTTACGAAATAAATAATTTTATAAAACGACATACTTATCAAAAAACGCAGGATATACATGAAGTAATTTATAGAGTATAGCAACGCACAAGCCAATAAAACCTATTCAGTTAATATTAAACATTTACTTCTAGTTTTTGAATCCTGGGAAAAAATATAAACGTGCAATCTCATGAAATAAATATTGTATAAACTCAATCGTAATGGTCAAAACATGCAAGAGATTCAAATTCAAAAATAGAGAGAACCAACGAGCACAATCGCATTAACCCAAACACACAATTAACAGACGTTTAACACTGCTATTTAAAACTAATTATAAATTTATTACTCCTGTTGTTTACGAAATAAATAATTATAAAAACGACATACTTACGCAAAAACGCACGGTATTCGTGAAGTAATTTTAGAGTAAAAAGAGCCACAAGCAAATGAAACCTGTCCTGTAGAAAATTAGTCATTATGTTCTGTTATCTAACGCCTAGTAACAAATTATGAACGTAGAAACGCATTTATGAAATATTGTATAAACTCAATCGTAATGGTCAAAACATGCAAGAGATTCAAATTCAAAAATGAGAGAACCAAAGAGCACAATCGCATTAAACCAAACACAAAATTAACACACGTATCACACTGCTATTTAAAACTAATTGCAAATTTATTACTCCTGTTGTTTACGAAATAAATAATTATAAATACGACATACTTACACAAAAACGCACGGTATTCGTGAAGTAATTTTAGAGTAAAGTGAGCCACAAGCAAATAAAACATTTCATGTAGAAAATTAGACATTATGTTCTGATATCTAACACCTAGTAACAAATTATGAACGTAGAAACGCATTTATGAAATATTGTATAAACTCTATCGTAATGGTCAAAACATGCAAGAGATTCAAATTCAAAAATAAAGAGAACCAACGAGCACAATCGCATTAAACCAAACACACAATTAACAGACGTATCACACTGCTATTTAAAACTAATTGGAAATTTATTACTCCTGCTGTTTACGAAATAAATAATTTTTTAGAACGACATATTTATCAAAAAACGCACGATATACATGAAGTAATTTATAGAGTATAGCAACGCACAAGCAAATAAAACTTATGCAGTACAAAATTAGACATTTGCTTTTGGTTTTTGAATCCTAGGAAAAAATATAAACGTGCAATCTCATGAAATAAATATTGTATAAACTCTATCGTAATGGTCAAAACATGCAGGAGATTCAAATTCAAAAATAGAGAGAACCAACAAGCACAATCGCATTAACCCAAACACACAATTAACAGACGTTTCACACTGCTATTTAAACATAATTATAAATTTATTACTCCTGTTGTTTACGAAATAAATAATTATAAAAACGACTAACGCAAAAACGCACGGTATTCGTGAAGTAATTTTAGAGTAAAGTGAGCCACAAGCAAATGAAACCTATCCTGTAGAAAATTAGACATTATGTTCTCTTATCTAACGCCTAGTAAAAATTATGAACGAAGAAACGCATTTATGAAATATTGTATAAACTCAATCGTAATGGTCAAAACATGCAAGAGATTCAAATTCAAAAATAGAGAGAACCAACGAGCACAATCGCATTAAACCAAACACACAAATAACAGACGTATCACACTGCTATTTAAAACATATTGGAAATTTATTACTCCTGCTGTTTACGAAATAAACAATTTTATAAAACGACATACTTATCAAAAAACGCATGATATACATGAAGTAATTTATAGAGTATTGTAACGCACAAGCAAATAAAACCTATTCAGTTAATATGAAACATTTACTTCTAGTTTTTGAATCCTGGGAAAAAATATAAACGTGCAATCTCATGAAATAAATATTGTATAAACTCCATCGTAATGGTCAAAACATGCAAGAGATTCAAATTCAAAAATAAAGAGAACCAACGAGCACAATCGCATTAACCCAAACACACAATTAACAGACGTTTCACACTGCTATTTAAAACTAATTATAAATTTATTACTCCTGTTGTTTACGAAATAAATAATTATAAAAACGACATACTGACGCAAAATCGCACGGTATTCGTGAAGTAATTTTAGAGTAAAGTGAGCAACAAGCAAATGAAACCTATCCTGTAGAAAATTAGACATTATGTTCTGTTATCTAACACATAGTTACAAATTATGAACGTTGAAACGCATTTATGAAATATTGTATAAACTCAATCGTAATGGTCAAAACATGCAAGAGATTCAAATTCAAAAATACAGAGAACCAACGAGCACAATCGCATTAAACCAAACACACAATTAACAGACGTATCACACTGCTATTTAAAACTAATTATAAATTTATTACACTCCGCTGTTTACGAAATAAATAATTTTATAAAACGACAAACTTATCAAAAAACGCAGGATATACATGAAGTAATTTATAGAGTATAGCAACGCACAAGCAAATAAAACCTATTCAGTACAAAATTAGACATTTGCTTTTAATTTTTGAATCCTGGGAAAAAATATAAACGTGCAATCTCATGAAATAAATATTGTATAAACTCTATCGTAATGGTCAAAACATGCAAGAGATTCGAATTCAAAAATAGAGAGAACCAACGAGCACAATCGCAAGAACCCGAACACACAATTAACAGACGTTTCACACTATTATTTAAAACTAATTATAAATTTATTACTCCTGTTGTTTACGAAATAAATCATTATTAAAACGACATACTTACACAAAATCGCATGGTATTCGTGAAGTAATTTTAGAGTAAAGTGAGCCAAAAGCAAATGAAACGTATCCTGTACAAAATTAGACATTATGTTCTGTTATCTAACACCTAGTAACAAAACATGAATTTAGAAACGCATTTATGAAATACTGTATAAAATCAATCGTAATGGTCAAAACATGCAAGAGATACAAATTAAAAAATAGAGAGAACAAACGAGCACAATCGAATTAAACCAAACACACAATTAACAGACGTATCACACTGCTATTTAAATCTAATTGGAAATTTATTACTCCTGCTGTTTACGAAATAATTAATTTTATAAAACGACATACTTGTCAAAAAACGCACAATATACATGAAGTAATTTTAGAGTAAAGTGAGCCACAAGCAAATGAAACCTATCCTGTAGAAAATTAGACATTATGTTCTGTTATCAAACACCTAGTAACAAATTATGAACGTACAAACCCATTTATGAAATATTGTATAAACTCAATCGTAATGGTCAAAACATGCAAGAGATTCAAATTACACACAATTAACAGACGTTTCACACTGCAATTTAAAACTAATTGGACATTTTATTACTCCTGTTGTTTACGAAATAAATAATTATAAATACGACATACTTACACAAAAACGTACGGTATTCGTGAAGTAATTTTAGAGTAAAGTGAGCCACAAGCAAATGAAACATTTCATGTAGAAAATTAGACATTATGTTCTGTTATCTAACACCTAGTAACAAATTATGAACGTAGAAACGCATTTATGAAATATTGTATAAACTCATTCGTAATGGTCAAAACATGCAAAAGATTCAAATTCAAAAATAGAAAGAACTTATACAATATTTACTTATACAATTATTACTTATACAATTATACTTATACAATACAATAGAAAGAGTTTATACAATATTTCATAAATGCGTTTCTACGTTCATAATTTGTTACTAGGTGTTAGATAACAGAACATAATGTCTTATTTTCTACAGGATAGGTTTCATTTTTTTGTGTCTCACTTTACTCTAAAATTACTTTACGAATACCGTGCGTTTTTAATAAGTATGTCGTTCTATAAAATTATTTATTTCGTAAACAGCAAGAGTAATAAATTTCCAATTAGTTTTAAATAGCAGTGTGATACGTCTGTTAATTGTGTGTTTGGTT
>BLKR01007194.1:0-41955 GCA_011170035.1 Teleogryllus occipitalis | reverse complement strand
CAGGAACATGATTAATCCAATTTTTCTTTACAAGGGCTCATCAGAAAGAGTTCTGCCGAAAATTCACCGTTTTCTGATGCACAACTATAATACTTTCTCTTCTTACGAAGGGCGGAAAAGTAAAAACACTTTTACACTTTTTTACATTGGTTCCCTGAAAAGTATAAAAAAGGGGTGTTACTGTAGAATGAATGCTTATCTGCAGTCATTTGTCACAAAATAATTAGGCTGTATGAAGACCTACTTGAAGGTGGTATCGGATCTACTGCAAGCAAATGCATTTGAGTATGAGGTTATAGTTAGCAAAGTGACAAGAGCGAGTATTTTCAGTTGAAAGATTGAAGAAGAATGCCAAGATTAGTGATCTCACAACACAATGACCTGCAATCGTTTGAAACATTAGTTCTTTTTACAACCAAATTTTGTGATTATGATTGTGTTGCATTAAATTTTTAAATTAGGGTGGATAGCAAAATTTCTCGATCCAGTCCACTCAACATACATGAAGATATCTTGGTAAATATAAAACATTTCAATCACATTTTCAGAAACAGTTTTAAATCTGTGTTCACAGTAAATAGGGATTGTATTGTTCCAGAATTTGTAAACCCTCATTTCATTATTTTTAGGGAATGAATACTGAACATGAAACAAAGAAAAGGGGGGAGGGTCGGTCGATTTTCCTGATAATTTTATGTAGCACTTGTCTGTTGTAACGTTTCTACAGTCCTTTCTTTTGTGTGATGCAATCACAAGGATTTAACTAGTAAAATGAAAAATATGTAGCATAAAAGTTACTTTAAGTACTATCTGGCAGACTGTAGCCTTAGATCTAGCTCATTGAGCTAAGGGTGTTCATCTCCCAATTTTGCTCTAGGAAAGCAGTATCAGTAGTGAATCAAAGTTCATGAAATCACCACCTTCTATACCCTCCACATAATTAATTAATTTCAATTAAATATCAACAGAAACAAAACAAAAGACGACATACAAGAACCCCATTGCTTCTAATTAAATGATAGGGTATAAATTAATAAAAGAAATGTGTGGTAGACTGTAGCCTCAGTTCTTGCTAAGCAAACTAAGGATGTCCATCTCCCAACTTTGCTCTAGGAGGGCAGTATCGGTAATGATTCAGAGCTAAAGAAATCATTACCTTCTTCACCCTCCACAATGTTGACTTTAAACAGTGGTATGGAAAAAAAAACAAAAAAACTGAAAATTCAAAACTTTGAAAGAAAAGGTTGAACTTTCTTTCAACGTTACCAGTTTGGAGTTGTAAAACAGATTTGCAACAGAAAAAACTGAAGTTTCGCAATTTTTGAAAGTCCAGAGGTTTAAATGTAAATCAGACCTATGCAAATGCAGTAAAATCTGTTTAAGCCGGAATCGATCAGGAAACGGAAAACAAGAAAACAATAACACGGTTTAAGGAGGTCTCCACTTTATGCAGGGTTGTTCATTTTGTGACACTTGTAATATTGATATTTTGTACTGAAACAAGTAAATTACGTGATTTATTATAATTAACATATAACATATTTATGGAAGAAATCACCAATACATGAATATTAAACCACCTTTATTGACAACTTCTGAGTTGCTCTTGCTTCTATAGGTTTGACCTTTTTTGTTTTCAATCAATGTTAAACTGGTACTGAAACTCCTAAAAATACTCATGACCTCATGGCCTAATGGCTGCAGTTGGATTGCTTGCTGACTCTCAACAGAAATTGCATCACAACCCAGAGTACTATGATTTTCTGATACCCTCACATGGCCTTGAGCAATGTGTGTGTCTCTCTGAGGTGTTATGATTTTCAAAGTGGGGCAGGGAGACATGTGCATAGAAGCCATGCCCATAGACCAGTGATGTCAAGGTCTCCTAATGGTAGCAGTGGCACACTTCTTGGCACCGTGGCATGCCACAAGCTTCTCAACATAACTAGCTCAAGGGAACTATTAGGACCCGCCGTTTTCTGACAGTGATGGCTTAAAATAAATAAAAAATTCCAACAAATGTTCTTAAATTTATTTATCTAAATCCAGCCTAATCGTATTTCATGTGGAAAGCGTAAAAGCATTCAGGGCGACCAACTACCTAGTGCTTTCTTGTGGCGAAGTGATCAACTGCAGGGAGGGGGGATTTTGTTGTGCTACCCGTGCAACAGACTCTTTGCTGGTGGCATTGTCAACCTTGACACGATTGCTGTAGACCTTCCTGCACTTAGAGAGTTGGGAGGGAGGCTACACCCAGAGACAAGTG
Organism: Teleogryllus occipitalis; assembly: GCA_011170035.1. Classification (NCBI taxonomy): domain Eukaryota; kingdom Metazoa; phylum Arthropoda; class Insecta; order Orthoptera; family Gryllidae; genus Teleogryllus; species Teleogryllus occipitalis. The sequence continues at coordinate 39,689 of BLKR01007194.1, read as the reverse complement.
ACTCCAAGACTGAATTCTATGCTGACAGCTGAAGCCCCTCTTCGACAAGCATCTGCCATGACTATCACATGTCACACAGACAGTGGATTTAAAACAACTTGCAGATGCATTCATTTCATGAAGAATATCTCGCATCTCTCTGCCAATTACATTAAATTCACAGGAATTCCGTTTTATAAATTTTCCGTTCGATCCACGGTGTCAACACCAACTTTAGTCACTGGCAGCACAGAGCAAATCTGCTCCGACCTCACAATCTTGCAGACCGCTGATAACTGATGAGGGTAGAGGAGGTAGAAACGATTTTATCTTCTTCCTGGAATGTCACCCGAGGAATACTACAGGTCACGACTTCCTGGAAGGGCTATCACTGATCATACCCGAAAAAATATTTTAGTGGTAGCAATTCTGCACCAGCACTGATGCTCAAGGGTTAATAATGTATATACTTTGTTGGTGGTTGAAAGATGTGTAACTCTTGTAAACAAACTTTTTTAAATGTATTCAATTGAACTTAGATATGGTAATTGTATCCAACACGTGTTTTGGTAGCTTTATGGGAACTGTATTTGTTTCTTTCTCATTTTATACAGCCCTGAGAATGGAAATATATTTTCCAAAACTTTGGCAAACAACCATATTTTAAATTCTTTTTACTCCTTCGGTCCAAGCTCCATTAACCTGAATTCAATATGTTGCTTATGTTAGTTAAGGATCATTTATTTACACATGCACGCACGCACACACGCAAGCGCACGCACGCACGCGCGCACGCGCGCACGCACGCACACACACACGCACGCGCGCACATTTATAGGAGCTTATGACACATCAAAAACTTTAAAAATAATATCTGTCAGTATAATAGTGCTCTTTCTTTTGTGTAATTTGGAGCCGATATTGCATTGCCACCCGGTCATAAGCCATAGGTGTTCAAAATTTTGGAAACTCATCACAGAATATTTTCGTTGTACCCTGAAGATCCAAACATTGCAACGTATTGTGAACATTAGTCTGGGCACAGTATTTTACATTTATCTCAGATCTCACCTTTACATTTTGACGGGTTCTCACTAGTAAAATTGAAGGAAATATTTATATTTATATTATAAATTTCCTGTGCATTTTAAGCCCAAATTTTAGCAATGTCAAAATGGTTTCTCACACTCGGTACCAAGACATGCTAAAATGCACAATTCACAGGCTAGCCATTTCAAATTGGCAGGGTGATCTACCATGTGAATTTCTGGAATCATTTCTTTCTATTTTTTATTTGACAATGTTATGATATTCTTGCCCTTTCCTCTCACAAGGAAGTATTGGGGAGTAGGTGTTTTATACAAACGCAGAGCTTCAAAGAAACAATTTTTTGCTTTGCTAGTAACACGATACTAATATGAATGCAACATCATGTGTATATACCTAGATCCATTACACTAATGAAGTTGACATTTTGGTTTGCCACATTTTGTTTTTTCACCATCTTTTTACCTTTCATACACTCTTTTCCTTAATTCCACCTGTTTTTTCGTATTTCTTTGATGTGAAGGGCTTTATTTCCTCTAACGATGGAGTTTCGTTCTTGGAGTCTCTTCAGGTTTTAGTGTAACCACTCAAATCTGGGGTTTTCATTGATCAGAATTTTAATATTACAGTAAAGCATGTCAAAGACAGAACATCTGTAAGATGGAAACCTGCCATCCCAGACAAAAAATCTCAGAATGAAACAATTTTATTCGTGAAAATGACCTCTGTAAGCTGGAAACCTATCTAAAGCAGAAACAGAAGGTTTTTTTTGAAAAGGAAAAGTGATTATCACCTGGCTAAGAAATAAATTTATTTTTAAATTTCCGCCACTATCTTTGGAATAGCATAGTGCGAAGGGTCACATTTTCAAACCAAAAGAGTGAATGACAAGTTTTTCCTCTTATCTGTTGCCGAAGAATTTTTGGCAAAGTCCATGTCTGTTTCGCTGAGACTTTCTCATGCTTTAGTGTTATTTTCAAGACTACAAGCGTGACTTGGTCACTATTTCTCTGAATAATGTTGGTCTTGCACACCACGATCAATTCTCAATAGCTTCACCACTTTCCTTAAGCTAACAATAGAATTCCGGGAAGGCTGTCTTGTCATCCTACATTTTGTCCTGGTCCTGTATTTTCCCTGTGTTTGCTGTTGATTTTTTTCCCTCTGCAATATTTTCATTGATAAATTATGCTTTATTTTTTTTACTTTGTTTCACACAAATTACCGTACTTACCCGAATATAAGACGACTCGAATACAAGACGACCCCTGTTTTTTAACCTTGAAATTGGGAAAAAAAAGTACACCCAAATGTAACACGACCCTTGTTATTATAACTTAAAATTAGTTTCCAACTAGTTAAGAAAATTGAAAAAAAATCTATATTTACATGTTTATTAACATTATGCATATCAATACACTGTACATGACCAGTTTACCACATTCACTTTAATTATGTCTCTCAATCATCTTCACTTGTCTCCTCATCAAGTCAACTCATGTCCATCATCCTCACTCCATAACATCTTCTGTGCCGTCCGGACTGTTGCTTACACAGCACTTCTTGAAACATTTTATTATTGATTCTGTGGAAATACTATTCCATGCCGTTGGTATCCACTGACCAAGCTGTCCAACGGAAGGTTTTTTTATGTTGCCAGAAGGAGTTAATGGGCAGTTCCCTGATAACAGCCACTCTTCATATTGGCGTCTGAGTTGGTGCTTGAATGTTTTGTTCACAGCCACATCAAGGACTTGTAGCTGTGAGGTCATGCCTGCTGGTATCACTACTAAGTCTGTGTTCAGACCAGCAACTTTCTGTTTCACTTTGTCTGTAAGGTGGCCCCTAAAGGCATCAAGAGTTAGCAATCCCCTCTGCTGCAATAGAGCTCCCGGTCGCTTGTCCCAAACTTCTTGAAGCCAAGAAATCATTAAGCTTTCATTCATCCACCCAGATTCATTGCACTTAAATATTATTCCACTTGGTAGCATTTCTTTAGGCAAGTTCTTCCTTTTCAGGATAACAAATGGCAGTAGCTTCCTGCCATCTGCCAACACTCCCAGCATAACCGTAACACGCATTTTTTCGTTTCCAGATGTTTTTCTTACGACGGATTTACACCCTTTTCTAGCCACTGTATTGTTGGAAGGCATGTCAAAATACACGGGCGTCTCATCGGCATTCCCCATTTGACTCAACAAATGATTGTATTAATGGCGCAATTGTATTATGTACTTTTGGTACTCCAAAAGTTTGTCTTCATAATCTGAAGGCAGCTTTTGCGACAAGGAAGTTCTTCTACGTAGACTGAATCCTTTCCTTCTCATGAAACGTATACACCAACCAACACTCGCATTGAATTCTTGTCTGGGAATGTTCCTCCTTCTAGCTACGTCTAAAGCTTTCATGCGAATACTGTTTACAGACACTCCGAAACCCTTATTTCGATTTTCTATTACGAATGCAACAACCTCATAGTCAATTTCCGGATGGCGCCCCGCTTTTGGTCCACGGAAACATTTCCTTGCGGAATTACAAGATTTCAGGCGTTCCTTCATACCTCTCCAACGTCGTACATTTGCTTCACTTATTCCATAATGTTGTGCAGCTTCACTATTGTTCGTTTGTTCAGCGAGATGTATTACACGCAATTTAAAGTTTGCATCGTAACTATTACGTCGTTCCACATTTCTGTTTAGTTCCACACTTCCTCTTTTCTCCACGTGGTCGGCCATTGTCACACTAATATCAGCAACTAGCTCACAGAACTACACAATACAACCACTAAGCACGAACACTACTACCAAAGTACTATAAAGTCGCGCAACTCAGTGAAGCAGATGGGGAAGGAAAGCACGCGGCCCACGCTTATGTACTCTCTGTCACGCCAAAGCACTTCTCATGGCCTACGAGAGAGGGGCTCGTAGGCCACGAGAAGTGCTTTGGCTACATCACAGCTGTAGCAAGACAGTTACTTCTGCGTAACAACTGGGGAAATTATTATCTTATTACTTCAATTATAAACATACCCAATTATAATAAAGATGAGTTTCTATTACATGTTACTTTTCCTCATGAAGTAAACTTTTACCACACCAGCAAAAACATAATACCATTGATATTGCATTTGTCTTCATATGCCAAATTTTCGTCATACGCGAATATAAGACGACCCCCAATTTTTAGAGGTCAAAAATGGAAAAAGGTGCTCGTCTTATACTCGGGTAAATATAGTATATAAAAAATACTGTATTTAAATCATATGGTGATTTATTGGCAACCCTCTACAAGATGAAAACCTGCCAGGACGCAATTTTTTTTGAAGGAACTGTGAGGTTCCGTCTTAGATTTGTACTATCCTTGAAAATCTCCATAAGGTCTTCAATTATGTTTCTCTTCAATTCCAAAATGCTACCTGATGGGGCTATTTGATGAGAGGATATCAAGTAGACTTGGGGTTTCTCTGATGAGGCATTTGAGGGTAGTATCTCCAAGATGGAATTTAGCACCACTTTTTGAGTCATTCTCTGTCCTGCCACTAGAGTCACTTGATCTGCAACACTGCTTGGTGCAGTCGTGATCATGTGACATCTTGCGGCAGGACCAAGAAAGACACAAAAAGTCGTGCTGAATTCCATCTTGGAGATACTACCCTCAGCCGCCATGTTAGAAACAAGTATAGCAGCAGTTGTGCTACTCTCTCTACCAAAGGACTCAATTCTCACATAAATCATGAGAACTCTTTGAAGAGAATTCATGAATTGGTGCTAGTGTTATGTTGGAAGATCAACAAATGTTTTAGTCATATGTATGAAGTATTCTGCTATTCAAAAATGTTAATATCTAGAATTTAGTCACACAACTTATTGCAGCAAAATGACCTCATTTGCTCAATTGCTGGAAGTCTTATACAATGTTATTTCGCATTCACAAATCTACCAAACCGTTCAAACTATTATTGCAAACTCTCAATAACACAATTCCGCCTTTTGCTTTGCGCATTCAGATAAAAAGCCACTTACATCAACAGGGATGTCTCTTCCAGGAACTGCAGGAACGCCAGTCATGAAGTCATGAGTGATGAAAGGCCTGAGAACCACAGACCGCTGGCAAGAAGGGATCCTAGAGACTTGGTCACGGTCAAAGTGAATGGGTATCAGCACTACAGGCATCTGACTTATGGCACTGGAATACCCCGAAGCTGTCAGCACCTGTTTTAAAATTAAATTCAAAAGAACTCACCATTAAATTAACATATAGATTTATGTCATTCAAAAACAAATAGTTAAGAAGGCAACTTACGAAAGTACCAATCTAATACAGTGAAATGTCGTTATAATGAAATCGTGAGAATCTCCGTAATTATTTTGTTGTAGTGAAATTTTGTTATTTTAAAGAAATCCAATTCTGAAGAATAGCTACTGCATTATATCAATGGCAGGACTTACATTTCTTCAACATGAATTTACAAATGAAGCTTAATATTTATTAGGCGAGATGAATAGGAAATTATTAAGAACAGTAATTGCAGGAGTATTCTATACGATTTCACAAAAAATACATCAAGACAGTGGCACACACAAAAATGCATCAAAGATATTTGTGAAGAAACACGTTAGTCTGGCACATATCTGGCAATAAAGCAGAGCATTTCAGCAAGTTTTTTTCAGGTGATGTGTATGTGGCTCTCTTTTGTGCAGAAATTCCTGGCAAAATAATGTCAAAAAAATTCCAAGAAAATTATAACTAACTTTTGATATTTGATAAACTTGAATAATGAAGAAGAGCAGGAAATCAGAAAGGTCATAAGGTAGCTATATTTGAAGTAATTTATTGATAATGCATCCCCATTTTATGCAAATATTTTGAGATATTTTAAGATACATGCATATTTTGAAGATTTTAAGTGCATATCAATCTAATCATACATACCTGGGTAGCCACATGGTCAGCTTGGCGAAGTGTACTGAGCACATTTGATGTCAAAAACGTCGGTGTGATGTCAAGGACAGGTTCTCGCACTAATCCTCCAGCAATAAAACACACCCTGTTCACATTGTGACACACACGTGGGATGAGTCGAGCCAGGAACATCAAGTCTCCCCAGTCAGGGTCCTTTTCACTTGATAGGCCCACCACATAGCTATACGTGCGACAGTCACCCTGTACAGAAAACAATTGCAATCCTTTTAAAAGATATAACTTGTGCAATAAGTTAACTCCAACAATCCATTGAATAATAACCAATATTTGAGTTGGGTAAGATCACTGCACCATAAAAGAGAATTTCAAGTAGTAACTGAGCCAGTTATTATATTTGGATTTGTTCAAAGCTGCATCTGATGTAAATCAGCTGTTACAGTTTCATCCAAGCTTCTGATTGGATGGCAACATAACAGCTGATGACCTGTCAGACGCAGTTCTGAATAAATATAATAATTATGAAATTATGTGTTATCTATTCTAATGGAAACAACAAAGAGCTGAACTTACTCTAGAATTTCAATTTCCTTGCCAAGACTTACCTGCACACCTACACTGCGGATAGGCAATAAAGTTGCTGCAAGGTGTTGCTTACTGGAAACTTTACGTAGTTCTAGCCTTTCTTCATCACTTGTCACACTTTCTACTCGATTCAGGAGAGCATGTTTCTGGAACCGTATTGCCACTGGTTAAAACAACTGACATTATGAACATCAAATTTAATGAAAAGAAAAAACAAGCAACACAAACCACAGCAGCTCAATAGCATAGTCCTAAAAAAATTTGGACGACTAAAGCATCAACAGTTTTTCTCAATGGAGTCATTCCTACAAAAACCACTTTCAAGAAAACTACTTGAAACATTTGCTTCAAGTCTTTGCTAATATTTTTAGAAGGGGAGGGGGAGGTTAGAAGCGGCATATGCATGTGAAGGGTGGGGGTGGGGGGACAGTTTTGCTAGAATATAATAAAATGATGGATCTGGTATAGTTAACAAGTTATTTACCCTAGGAAATTGAACATTCCCGCATTATTCATTGCAAAATTTACAAAAAAAACACGTTTGAACTACCATGCTCTTATTATAAGACATAAGAAAATCCATGTATACCTTCTGAAGCATTTGCTCATATTCCGCCATAATTTTCACCAGAACTTGTGTTTCTGAGAAATCACGTTCCATAAATGGCTCTTCTGCACACAGGATTCTAATAGCTAATCCAGGTCCAGGAAAAGGATGTCGCATCACAAGATCAGGAGGTAATCCTAATTCTCTGCCAAGCTGCCGTACCTACAGGAATAAAAGGTTAATCAACTTATTTTCTTATTTTACCACAAATTAGCATTGTTCAATAGCCTAATTTTTCTTCACATACTTGCACACATGCATGAAATATTTCAGATTCAGTTAATGCAATATTTTGAAATAATGAAATTTAGAGAACTTTGTACAATATACCAGTCGACACCGGTTATAGAGAAATGATATAGTGAACCCTTGGTTATAGTGAATGTAAGTCACTGGTCCGGTTTCATTCACATTACAAATAAGCATAAGAAGATTTGGTTATAATGAACTCGAACATCGGCTTTAGTGAACCTAGGAAATAAGTCCTGGAAATTAATTAGATCTTGTATGTTATTAGGTGATTGAAAGAGCCTTCGGAGAGTGGTTTGATGTTCCAACAGTGTTAGAGGCATTGAAAGGTGCCAAGACTACATTACAATACTTAGAGACCCAGGACAAAACAGAATCAAGTACGGAGAAAGCATGAACACTGGATAAGGATGTAATGAAAATTGTACAAAGCAAACAATTGAAAATAATTAATTTTTTTTTTACATACAAATAAAGATATTGTAATTTTCAGCTCGTGCTGTTAACGACTTAAACTGCTTAATAAAATAAATTATTGTGGAGAAATTCATTTACTTTTGACATCATCCGATAGAGTGAACCTCTGTTATAGAGAACCAAACATGTTAGTCCCCAGAAGTTCACTATAACCAGAGTAGACTGTATATTTGTGTTTTGATCTTGAAAAGTTTTCCTAAATTTTTATTCTTTAATGATTTCTTCTATGTATGAAAGTATTCTGGAACTTCTATGTACTAAAGCTATCGACAATTAGTTTTCTATCCAGAGTAAAAACTTCTGTAAATTAAAATAAAGAAATTATGAAAAAGCTTGCACATTCTATGAGTCTCTTCTAAATCCATGAATACATCGAAATAACCAGGAATTGGATTCTGATGACCTAAAGATTCTTTGAAAATGACCCATAAAACGACTTTAAAACAAGGGGAAATTATCCAATTTTTTTTAAAAAAACTCAAACTTTTTATGAATTTGTTTATTTCTCCGATAAATTTTACAATGTTAAATAAAATTTACTTATCTAAAATTATATTTAATATAGTCTTTATTTTCGGAGGAAATGTAATCTTTAGCTCCAATCTTCCATCCGTCAGTTTTGAAAAGTCAAGGACATTACCAAAGATCCTTGTAATTTTGAGATTTTGAAAAACAGAGTCCACTACAGTAGTGAATTTTGTCAATTGATGATAGAATAATAAGTTTTTTTAGTGTGCCATTGTAAATTAATGAAACTGTCACCAACAAAAAAACAAGAAAAGGAAACAACTCGTACATATGATAAAAATGATGTGAAGGTCCAGAAAAATGACTTAAAAATTGAAAAATTGCAAAAAATGAGCCAATTATACATTTCTATCACCTACATGTCATGATAAACATTCATTTAAAAGTTAGCTACATGAAGAATGCACCAATGAAAAGACGACATGTCATCAGAATCAGAGTCCTAGTAATAACCTACACTGTATCACGAAGATATTTTAAAACCTGGAACCAAAATAGTTTAATTTGGATCTGCTTCCAGCAATGCATTTAAGGAAATCATGATTTTGGTTGTGGATTTTTCCTCACATTGGTGAATTGGGTTTATACATTGTCTGTTTGATGCCTTACTTTTAATCGAACACTGTTCTACGGAACCCAAAATACTACTAGCATAACTTTTCTTGAACAATGACCTTGCTTCCCCCTCCCTTGAGCAATAAACAGTTGAAGGCAAAAGCTCTCAGAGAGCACTGATGATAATGTTCCAAGCATTAAAACTTTGATGGAGCAAAACAGAAGCTAGTCAATCCTAGTTGCTTTCATTGTCAAGAATCTCTGTTCAGCTTTTATTACTATTATCTAAATAAATGGCTGAGGCAGGTCCAGGTCCTTCATGGGAGGCACCTAAAACTTCTATGTAGTGCCCACCCAGTGATGACCTAGCCGCGCACGTAGCAGGTTTAACTTTGATTTTCCAGAGATTGGCATTACTGTAAATACTGATTGGCATTACTGATTTTTTAAATAGACTGACCTTACTACAAAATTTAAGAAAATAATTTTCTCCCTCCCTTTTTAGCAAATATAGAGGGCAATGTACTTACCTCATCTTTGTGGAAATCTTTAAGAGGTTCCACAACACGTCCCTCATCACGAAGTTGTCGCACTAATTCACTGTCATTGTGGTGGGTCTTAATTACATCTGCTTTGGTGCTAACAAGGCGAGAAGCTGATTCAATGAGATCTGGACGCAGTGTGCCTTGCCCAAGGAACACCTCCTCTGGCTTCAGATTCAGTTCAGAGATCACATCGTTAGCCACCTACACACAAGGAACGTATTTTATTCAACCCCTCTCAGCAGATGACACCTTACTCACTGTAAGTAATAAAAAAACTAAAATTTCTTCCTCTGGATTCAATTAACTCTATACATCAGTACATTTCCACCATCACTAAAGACCAAAAATGCACAAGAAACCTTTTAGCTCACGGTCAGTTTTGTAATGATTTCTACTACCCATCCAATTATTTAAATTTTTAAAAATTTATTTTCCCTTTTGTAGTTTATGCAACATAAAATAAAATAAATTTTAAAAAATTGTACATAGACCAAGTCTGAGGTGGTTATAATAGCTTAGCTTCTCTGACAGATATTGTGGAACAATATGACAATTTTTGGTCTTACACTTTAAGCCAACCAAGAGAGATCAATGGGGAATCGTATCTTACTGACATACATCATGATATACTTTGCTGTACTTTTACATTATAGACATTATGTCTAGAAATTAGTTTATTCTATTTATTAAAATATTATGCAATTTACTAACATAATCGTTATATTGTAATTATTGTATTGACACCTGGAACTAAATAATGAAATAATTACAGTAGCAATAATAATTGTCGAAATTAAAGAACAATGAAGCAGCTTCACTCACCTTCACAAAGACATCTCCTATGATTTTACGTTTTTCTTCTGGGTTAGCGGTCATGCATAACATTTTGGTAATGCGCGTCCTGTTGGACTGTTCACGTTTGTCCATTGGGAATGTGGTTGTGCCATGTAGAAAAGCATGGCTCGCATTCACGACCTGTCAAAGAAAGATACATGTCTAGACAATATTTTCATTAAATTTTAATGTTGTAGAGCATAAATACCATATTTTATCATGTATACGCACCCCCTTTTCCCAAAAATTTTGATACCCAAAAAGTAGGGAGGTGCTTATACAAGGAAGGTGAGGAGGAAGGTGAGGAGGATGACGAGGAGGAAGATGAGGTTGAACTATTAGCCAAATTCGAGGCTTGTGATACTGAAAGTGATAAGGAGAAATTGGAAGGTATTATAACTATACGTGATACACCAGACAGCGATAAAGACATAATACTAACATGAGTGATTATTTTGAGTCATGAATTTTGTTACTACAACCTCATTTCATTTATAAAATATTTTTTCCTAAATTTGACACTCAAAAAATTAGAGGGTACTTATACTCAATAAAATACGATAAATGAAAATGTTCAGTACATATTTACCCAAATATAAGTTGACCCTGAATTTAAGGCCATCCCCTAGATATGAAGAGACCTCCTAAGAAGTTTTTAAATTGTTTACTAATTCTATTTAGAGGAAACAAAACTACAAATCGGCTAGAAAATTATCTTGCATGTGAGAATGCTAAAATGTATTGGCTGAACTAACACAATTTTCATGCCCCTTAAAATCATCATTATCTTGGTGCTTGTGTCTACCATCTTCATCGTAACATTTACTGTTTCTTTCTTTTTGGTTCTCTTTCCATACCATGTCTTCCCCTTATTATATTTAGACTCCCCTGAAAGTTTTGTAGAATGTGATCATCTTTCCTCTGAGGTCGCCTAACTTCAAAATTTAAAAGAATTTTAAGAATTACATAAGAACTTTCAAAATTGTCAGAGTTCATTTAACCATGGTTATCTCCATGTGCGGTACTTGCTCGGAAGATTAATTAGCCTCTTTCAAGAAACCACTCCACAAATCCACTCTGGCAACAATATGCTAGCTCTTACAAGTAGTCCAATCTTTCATCTAAATAAAACTATTCTCTTCCTTCTCTAAAAGGTTTAATTTTAACAAGATACCAATATCTCCAGTTAACAACATCTAATGACAACTTCTGATAGTGTGGGCAATGATGTTACAGAAGGCTGATGCCAACATGTGAATTGCATCAAGAAGCGATAAGCAAACATTTTTGGCCCAAAGTTGATTAGAAGCTTTACAAAAGAGTTCTTCAATGCTTTTGTTTACTGCCCTTATAATATCTTAATCCATGGGATGTAAAATACCTGTGGTGTTCGTGGGCAAAAATTCCAGCATGTTTGTTATTTGGTCATCCTAGGGGGAGCTGTGCATTGGTCGACAAAGAGAATCACCTTGCTTATCTTTGCAGCCATTCTCAATTTATATGCTGTAAGAAAGTTTTCAAGAATTTCGGAAGTAATCTGGGCAGTTTTAACCAACTTGTAATTGTATGGAAGACCCTTCAAATTCCTGAAACATTTTGGTTTTGCTGATTTTCCATTTGTTATTAAGAGGCACTTCCCCAAACCAATCATGTTACAACACAAGAGAAGAGTCGTTCTTTCTTTTCAGGATTTTCTCTATATGCGCTTTTCTCCTCCAAAACTATAGTCATGCAAGAGGCTAAAAAATAACACAAATTCAACCACATAAACTACGTTCCATGCTTCATAGTCCTTCGCTAATAGAGGAAGAACTTGTTCTTTCCAATTTTCAAATTCTTTGCTCGTGTTTTCAGGTTCTTTGCCAATAGTGTAATACCTATCCATGTATTTTAGCAGCCAGACTGGACAATATAAGACATCATACAAATTGGTGATATCTAGGACCAGCAATCACTGCAGCATGCAGCACTTGTTGAGTGTTACATGTTAGCGATCACCAAAATTAAGGTTTCAGGTCATGATAAGTGGCATCAGTGAAATTTTTCACTTAAAAATGAAAATGATTTCAGTCGCTGACATGCACTTCCCACCACTGAGATAACTGAAGCAGGTCCACCGGACTGTGAAACTATCCGACCAAGTCTTTGCAGAGCATACCTCAAGTAGACCACACAGAAATAATGTAGGAAAAAAATGCTGATTTTACTTCTTTCCATAAAAAATATGTAATAAAATTGAAGAAAATCAATAGAGAAAAAATATTTTGTGAATAGCAAAATATCCAATATAGTACTAAATATGTAAAAAGATGTAGCCAAGAAGTTGGGTATTGGCAAGGCAACGATTCACCAACGTTACAATTTTGACAACGGTAAGTAGAAAGACAAAAAATATGCCATTACATGAAAATCCGGTCTCTAATGATAATTGAGTATGTACTATATAATGGTAGTAATATATTGCATTTTCCCCCTTAGAATGTCATAACAGTTATTAACTTCTTTTGATGATAAAATAAATAAATTTCACATACCTTAAAATTTTCTTTTGCATAAAGAATTCTGATAATCTTTATTTTAGATTTATTTTAAAACTAAAATACAGCACTTAGTGTGAAGAATCGTGTGTGTGTGTTTTTTAAGTATGTTCCAGTTCTCAAAATTATCATATAAAAATGTATGCAACTGACACAAATGCACAGTATTATGTACTTGGCTATCTGGGAGATGCCAGATCCTAGGCACAACTGCCTCTGCAACTAGATACTGACTCCAGATGCGAAAGCCTTTTCTTTCAAATAGATAATACATTTTTTGAGGTAGCACCTCTGTTACACAAAATATTTTGTGATTTTTTGTTTCAGTAGGTTATAAATTCAAAGTTTCTATCAAAAAATTAAATGTTTTCATTATTATGTGTTTAAGTCATTTTCACTATCCCTACTGTTAACTTTTACATTATGTAGGAACAACAAAAATTAATGTTTTTTACAAAATAGAGGGAGGAGAAAGGGTGAAAGTCTGAAAATAGGTAAATCAATTTCCTTGGTCCCAGACATATTGCACTTGGAGTATTAAAATATTTGGGAGTAATTTTTACATTATTCCACTATGGCTGTTACTGTCCCTAGTCTAGAATATGACATCTCCTTCTCAGCCAAGCTCACATAGATCCTATATTTTCCTCCCTATTTCCTTTTTTCAACTGTCCCTCATATACTGCCATCCGATTCAAATCAAGTTGAGGTTCAGATATACCTTTAATTGCAGCCCAAGCTTTTCTAGAGACTCCCACACCCGCTGGCTCTCGCCTTTCCGCATGAAGCCATTGTCAATGTGCACAGCAATCACTTGTTCTTGATGAAGTGCTTTGTGGAGAAGGGCAGCACACACAGTTGAGTCAACACCACCACTTACTAGGAGCTGAAATAAGTGAGATGGCAATCAGTGACAGGAGCCAAGCATTATAAAATCTTTTAAGAATATCCCAAATTCAGAAGACATAATACGAAGCTGCAAAAGCTAGGGATGGAAAAGGGAAAATTTTCCATCATATTTTATTGAGCTGTGACAGGAATTCTCTCCCAGCAAGGTGTTAACAAGGAGACATTGAACGCCTTCGAAAATAGTCAGGACCATCACTACAACGAAGTTGAATAAATGAAAAAGTGATGCGACATATGTGATTTGATTTGCAGTGATAACTAAGATTTGGATAATGTGAGAACTGATGATGACATTTGATAATTTAATTGTAACGTGTACATCAACTTGTTTGCTATTACCATTATTTAAAAGATTAATATAATAAAAGTAATGAATATAAAGATTATTTTTATTATTATTATTATTATCACAGATCGCAGATTATTTTTATCACATGCATTACGTTCCTCCATCTTCGAAAACAATAAATGAAGGTTAGAATGGTACAATATTTTATGGACCTAGTTTACTGCACTGCTACTATAATAATGTGTCCAAGTGCATCAATGACATGCGAAGTTGGTAAAACTAATTGTTTTTGCAAAATTCAAAGCATTATTACCAATTAAAAACTGAAAATACCAGTAACATTTCTGAAAACTGCCTCATGGCTAAGAATCATGTGTAAGAAACATTGCATCTTTGTAAATATTTCTCAGGTAAAGAGTACTTCCTTTCTTTCTTTGTATTCCACACAAGTCAAAAACTTCATAAGAAAAAAATATTCTTACCAAGACCTTACTGTTTCCCACAGTTTCTTTGATGTACTTTATGCACTCCAGCTCTCTGCCTTGTAAAGTGTAATTTCCGGTGCAGCCTGCGATGTCAAAGAGGAAATTCCGAAGAATAGCTTTCCCATTGACAGTAAGATCCACCTGGAAACAAGTTAAGGGGTAATAGCAGTTAGGTATATAGCTGGAAACAAATTTTAGATGTATTACCAGTGCCCAATTTTCTGCCAATCTGAAAAAGCACAAGTAACAACAATTAACTTTTTAACCCTGGAGAGGTCCCATGGGAGAATTTGGACCCCAGGCTTTATTATTTCACATTCAGTTTTATTCACAAATATTGTATCCCTTGTGATTTTCAGGACCTTTCCCCTAACATTTTATCTGAAAAATCCTTTACTCGTCACATGATTGCAAGCTGTCTGTCAATCCTCAGAAATTATTTTTATCCCTGGGGTGACAAAACTCCCATGTGCCCTCCTAGGTAGACAAGCAGAGCAGGCCAGTGCATCATCCACAGAACCTTGCAATAACCTCCATTCTCTGTGACAATCCAAGTTGGCACAATAAACTTTAAGGAGGATACAACATTACTGATACTTCCAGAAACTGCCAAAAACAATAATTGCATATGGAAGTTTGCACTGCATTCATCCTTTGTCTATTCTGAGCTCAATACTAACAAGAATACTATAAGAATTTTATTTATTTTCTGTAAAGCGTTTCCTCTTCTACTGCTTCTGAAAAATTATTAAGAAGGCATATGTTCAAATTCTAACTACTGTAAATAAACTCCACAGTAAACATGGCTACTCTCATCTCAAACTGTTCTCCAAACTCTCTTGCTCATTTTGGGCAAAGCAATATAGCAGCTCCAGAGAGAATACTTGGGGTGTTGACCCTCAAAATTTATTTATGTATTTATTTTTCTTCCAGGAAAGATCTCGTGAAAGGACTCTCCCATGAGTTAGGAGTCATTTCGGGAGGTATATCCTAGCAAATTAAGAACCGTAAGAAAGTCTCTCCTAACACCATGAAAGTTCGAAGATTTCTCCATGTGTTAACACATCTTTAGAAGGCATAAGCTTTACATGAGTTATGAAGATCGTCGATATGTAGCAAACACACAAAGTTAAAGCAAAACAAATTAATATTTAAATCAAACTGCCTTAAACTTACTTCAGGATGAAATTGAACACCATACAGACGCATCTTATCATTAGCAATTGCTGCTGGAAATGCGCTAGAAGCAGCTACTGTGCGGAAGTTATCAGCTACTTTTTCAATACTATCTCCATGGGTAAGTAGTACTTTCTGCACTTTCTCCAAGCCCCTGCGAAATAAAATCTATGAATGTAGAGTAATTAACCAAGGAAAGAAAATATCCTTCACAGATTAAAGTTGCAAGCTTGTTAAAAAGATCCAAGTATCTGAATATCACCCCCCCCCTTCCATTTGAGACATTAATTTGTTTTATTATACTTATTTTGTGGTTGCCAATAATGCAAGACCAGGTATCATAAACACAAATGGCCACAAAATAAGGTATTACTTTGAGCAGGAAAATCCTAATAAATTTTTTTTCAGAGAACAAATGACCTTCAAGATTCAAGCATCTTCCACATACTGGAAATCTAAAAAGAAATGTCAAAGCTTTCTTAATTAAACCATTTTTAAAGTTAATATATTCAATTCTGACCAAAATTGATGGGAAAAATCACAAACTACAGTGTTACTTTCTTAATTTGACCTCAATCACAGCAAAAATATCTCGTATTAATCACACTTTCCTTCAAAAAAGTCATTCTTAAAATTTAAAAAAAATCATACTAAATTTTGGCAATAAAAAGAAAGACGACCACCACCACAGGTCAGCACAGAAAACATCAGGCCCGAATTCTCGGAGAAGGCCAAATCCAAACAATTTTACACAGAAAACAGATTTTTCATAATCTAAACTTCACTATTACTCTTAAAGAACAAAAACTTAATTTTTCTCATCTTTCAAATTCCTCTATTTTACATGTCAGAGAACAATTATATATAACAAAAATGAATTTTTTTCAGATCCTAAGAAACCCACACAATTTCTAATAGATTTCATTGAAACTAGTGTCTGCTTTTTCAGTGAGCATATAGTTTCTTCCTACCATATGGTCCCTTCTAAAAATAAATTTGGAGAAGGAGAAGGAGAAGAAGGAGGAGGAGGAGGAGGAGGAGGAGGAGGAGGAGGAGAAGGAGGAGGAGAAGGAGAAGGAGGAGGAGAAGGAGAGGAAGAAGGAGGAGGAGAAGGAGAGGAAGAAGGAGAGGAAGAAGGAGAGGAAGAAGGAGGAGGAGAAGGAGGAGGAGGAGGAGAAGGAGGAGGAGAAGGAGGAGGAGAAGGAGGAGGAGAAGGAGGAGAAGGAGGAGGAGGAGGAGAAGGAGAAGAAGGAGAAGGAGGAGGAGAAGGAGAAGAAGGAGGAGGAGAAGGAGAAGGAGGAAGAGAAGAAGGAGGAGAAGGAGGAGGAGGAGAAGGAGGAGAAGAAGAAGGAGGAGAAGAAGAAGAAGGAGGAGGAGAAGGAGGAGGAGGAGAAGGAGAAGAAGGAGGAGGAGGAGGAGAAGGAGAAGAAGGAGGAGGAGGAGGAGAAGAAGAAGGAGGAGGAGGAGAAGGAGAAGAAGGAGGAGAAGGAGAAGGAGGAGAAGGAGGAGAAGAAAAAGGAGGAGGAGAAGAAGAAAAAGGAGGAGGAGAAGAAGAAAAAGGAGGAGGAGAAGAAGAAAAAGGAGGAGGAGAAGAAGGAAAAGGAGGAGGAGAAGAAGGAAAAGGAGGAGGAGAAGAAGGAGGAGGAGGAGGAGAAGAAGGAGGAGGAGGAGGAGAAGAAGGGGGAGGAGGAGAAGAAGGGGGAGGAGGAGGAGAAGAAGGGGGAGGAGGAGAAGAAGAAGGGGGAGGAGGAGAAGAAGAAGGGGGAGGAGGAGAAGAAGAAGGGGAGGAGAAGAAGGAGAAGAAGAAGAAGAAGAAGAAGAAGAAGAAAGGGAGTGGATAAAAACTCAATTTAAAATCCCTTACTTGAACAAGAGACATCTGCTATCGACTTCAATATTGAACTGACCATCTTCCCGTCCATCTTTTCTTATTACTTGCCCTCCAAATTCTTTATTCATCATCTGCATGCCATAGCAAATACCTTAAACAGAAAAAATATTCAATTTTAACTGTTTTCAAACAAACTTACGTGCATTTGAATTACAAAACTCTTACCTAATACAGGAATACCTATCCGGAATATATCTGCATCATATCTAGGAGCATCTTCAGCGTAAACAGAGTTAGGACCTCCAGAGATTATAACACCTCTGAGAAAAAAGGAGACAAAAATCATAATGAGAAACCACTTTGCTGGCCCAAATAAATAGCATGTTTTTATAAACAATACATATTTCAAATTATGAAATAAAATAATGATATGAATCGGTAATCTTCGATCCATGTTAACTCATTAGTGCGTATGATGTAAATCAGATGCTAAGAAAAGCAGCAATCATGCCTGTGATTGGAAACTTATCTTTGTGAGATACACACAGTCAAATTAAATCTATGCATCCATATCCAGCCATAACTTCTAGAGGTTTTCAATTTAGAGGGATTAGAGTGCAAGATGGCACAATAGTCATGTTCAACGTAGCAGGGAAGTTTTCATTTAATTTTATCTAACATTGATTGATATAAACAAGTTTTATAAGAAATTAAATAATGAAAGTTTTCCATCTGAATTGGTATTCTAAGAAAATGGTTATAAATAACTAAACTATTTCAAATTAATTTTGTGATCTGAAATATCAGATCACATGCAGAGGACACTTATTGTTGCAATATATCAGAATGGCCATGTTTCTGTCTACATTTCAAGCAATTGTTTCTAAATGAAAAGTTATTGTCAGACTATCTGTTGCTGACATTTTGAATATTTTGAGAGAAGAACACACAGGAAGCGCTAACAATTAAGAGCAATGATTTTCACTCATCTGCAAAATTACGCTTGTTGGATGGAAAGACTATAATGTCACTGTTGCCACTAATCATGAAGAAAACGAAACAAAGTTTTACGAGGTGGTCAAAAGAGAAAATCTGTCAAATAAATGTTCCAGATCCTCTATTTTAGTTCTTACAATGAAGGAATAGTTGGGAGTGGATTTGATGGACCACAGTGGTCAGAAGAGCTACTGTCTGAGCTTGTTGAAAATGCACGAAATATCATCAAAAAGAGAAAAACAGACAAATGATCTAAATACCAACATCCGTTTTGACAGCAAAAACCAATGGATAATTTCTGTTTCTACAGAAAAGAAATGTTGCTACTGCCATGGCAAAGCAAAATTCATGTGTCAAAAATGTGATGTGGGAATGCATCCCAAATGATTCACAAACTATCATGCACATTAGAATATGAAAGGAAAGAATTTCAGTGTATCCTTTATGAACAAACCTTATTTTTCAGAATTTAAATACTTTCATTTATTTTGACTAGTAACAAATATAATAAAAAAATTGGCCTTGACATCAAAATGGACCAAAATATTAAAATTTAGCTCATTGTTTTAGAGTACTAAATGACTTAGTACTTAGTAATAAATAACTTAGTGTCCTTTTTACTGAAAACGTAACTGGGCAGCCCAGCAACTGCACTTAAGAATACAGTATGCATGAGATCTGATTTATCGGATAACTTTTTCTGATAAACTATGGAAAATAATATTTTGATAATACCAATAATATGTCGTTTAAATGTATAATACACAAATAAACAATTTTCCACCCTAACAATAAGCCAGCAAATGTCATGTATTAATGGGTTAAGGTACAAAGATGCATCCTACCTACAGTAAGTGGGTACCCTTTGTCCATCCCATGTTCATCTTTTACTTACAGTTCTGGAATAGTGAGATGGCAATCAACACATCTACTGGTAGGGAAAGATATCTCCATCACACAGATCAAGAATATTTAAAGATACACCCCACCCCTGATCAAGCTTCTAGAAAAATTCTTTTGGAGGTTTATATGATGCCTTTTTGATCACACAAATTGTTCGTCATTCATCAAATTGACAAAATATTGAAATGAATAATAATAATAATAATAATAATAATAATAATAATAATAACATAACAACAAAGATATTTCTATTGATATTAATCATGTAACTTTCTTTTTCCTGAAAACTGATGTGATTGGCAATAGTTTGAATTTTGTTTTATTATGAACTTGCACTGCATAACTTTAAAAAAATAACATGTAATCATCTACCAGAGATACCACGCTATGTAAGTTATTTGTAATTATTCGAGATTTATCTGATCGTATATTAATAGAATAATCAAATAATACTAAGACTTAAAAATTTAAACAGACCCTTGAAAAAGAAAAACTATTTTATACAAAAATTCTGCAAATTTCAGTAGACAGTATTAGTAGTTGATACTCTGGCAATACATAAGCTCATAACTAGAATTTTCAATTACCAAAATATTTTAAAATAGCCTATCAAACAACTGCAAATAATCTACTAAATGAGCTGAAAGTTAACAAATACATATTTAGGCATTATTTGTTACAATACTATTTCATCCTGCAAGAGTTCCCAAGTTCCCAACCTGCAAAACATTTGCTCATGCTGGGATTCAAACTTGCATACGTAAGTGACTTCTTCTCTGTCCGGGTGACACCGCGTAGTGGGCTGAGAGGCCGACGTTTCGCCCGACATGTCACAGGCTTCATCAGGGCATTGACATCGCGATGTTGTGCGTTGGGTATTAAATATTGTCCGACTTGGGCGGCCGGGTGGGATGGGCGTGCCTTGATTACGGCGCACCCACCCCACCCGGCCGCCCAGGTCGGACAATATTTAATACCAGACGCACAACATCGCGATGTCAATGCCCTGATGAAGCCTGCGACATGTCAGGCGAAACGTCGGCCTCTCAGCCCACTACGCGGCGTCACCCGGACAGCGAAGAAGTCATCGACTTGAGCCGTGGAAGCCTACGCGTACATTTGCATAAGTAATTTAGCACGCTATGAACATATCCACAACACCAAATACCGCAGTTGACATAACTTTCCCAATACATTAAAAAGAAAGATCAACAGGTACAACTCACATTTTCAAAAAATTTGTACATGATCTTATTTAAAGATTTTATTTTTAAGATCTGTTTTCAATAAGAAAAAATTCTCTGGCTTTAATACGCATTGGGCAGGAAGATGCACAAAATTGTTTCCAATATTTGGAAATTCACCGAGTTCAAAGAATATTGGACCAGCACAATTATTACAAGCACACATTGCTCTAAACCAAGAAAAAAAGAATTGGGAGCAATTTTTAAGAAAATTTTGAAAATATTGTTGAGGCTTCATGTTAAGTATCCCCAATATCAAATATTTGTTTCAAATTCATAGTCCTTGAGTTCAGCCAGACTGATCTGGGAATGTCAATTTTTAAAATAAATATGAAGACCTTGGGTCAATAACATGCTATGCCCCATTTCTGATGAAATTGAGATATTAGTGTATTTCGACACCCCATAGATGTATCTAGATGTAGGGTTTTTATTTTCAAGATTTGCCACAAACTAGCAGTATAATTCATGAATTTTATTGTCCTGAGGTCTTCACATTATGAATGGTATAGGTGCTGGTGTTGCCCACTGACAGGTACACCTTTTGAGTACGAGTTTTGCCTTAAACCAATTTTTAAAAAGAAATATTCCACAAAATGTGGATTCTGATTGCACAACATTGGAGGAAGAATTTACTTTCAATAAGAGTAAGAAGTATCCACTTTTTTAGCTATCAGGTGTCCACAATTAGAATTTTCCTGTTGAAAAAGCATCGTTGCAGCTTTGCAAAACTTTCTCTTTATTACATACGTACACAGTATCTGAGATAGTTAAGAGATGAAATGTCATTACATTTGTGCCCAGCCCACATATAAATTAATTTTGATATATTTATTTTTGTCAAAAAACAGAAGAAACTATTCTTTCGGAAAAACTATAAGAAAAAATGCATAAAAATTTGCTTTGCCAACGCAATATGAACAACAACAACAACTACCAACAACAATTGCAAACCATATTTAAGGTAGTTTGTTCATTCGAACAATCACAGTGAAATATCCTCAAAAAGTTCTTTATATGAAAATAAGATATCTGTTCTTTAAGATGGTAAGGAAAATTTGACCCTTACCTGCCTTCATGTTTTAATACCACTAGTTTAAATGAATAGACATTCTTATAAAAAAATTTTCGTAATCACAAGTCTTTTTTAAGTTATTGAAGTTATACGGTAAATGTTCCTTATTCTTTTATTCAATCCATAGTACATTTTTTGAGGCATCAGATGATATTAAATGTAACATACCTAACTGGGCATTCCGAGGAATAATTGATTAAAATCTGCTGCGAAATTCATCATACTGTACTGGCTCTCAGCCTAGGAGTGATGTGCAAATCCTGCTACTGTCAGCAGAGCTTCTCTTGTGGTACAAGTGAAAACCTACCTAACTTAGCATTTAGTACCATGTACAACCCCACAAATTATTTGAGGATAAGTCACTTTCAATTTAAACAATGCAAACAAATATTCAACGCAGAAAGAAAAGTACAGGACATCAACCCCATATACTAGGTATAGCCAACATATGAAAATAAAAAATCATGCAAGACTAGATTTAAGAGTAAACATTGTTTTCAAGAGCAACTATTCAATACTGTTTTAACTATTTACAAATAAATATTTAAATGCTCTGTTAACATTTGTAAGCAGCTACTGTTAATGACAGATGTAATAAATGGAAGAGTATTTGACTAGTAACTGATATGTATATACTACCATAAAATGTAAATTTATGATGGAAGGAATATTTTTATCTTAAATAAAATGCTTTAATATGAAATAAGAGGGGAAGGGAATAAGAGAAAGAAAGTAATGCACAATGACTGAGAAAAAATTAAAAATTGAAATACATTTTACACAGAAATTTCAGTAAGTGATTTCAGTTTGTGATTTTTCAAGTAACTTAATGCATTATTTTCTGGCCTAAGAGTCCTAGTAGGTAAAAATAGTAATGACACTTGTTGCCTTCCTCTATAATTGGTTACCTTTACCCCCTCATGGTTTACTTTTAATTTGTTTAAATACTTACTTGTAACCCTTCTCTTTCAAAGTGAAAGCAGGTGTATCAAGAGGCAGGATTTCACTTTCCACACACAATTCCCGCACTTTGCGATCGATCACTTTGCCATACTGGGCCCCTGCATCCAAGATGGCCACACATTCTGGATTGTGGGCACCGTTGGCACGGTACTGCCCTTCAGGACTGGTGTTATGCATATCAGCAGAACCCCAGCAACACTGTTATTGAAACAGATCTTTATTTAGTGAGAGCATAACTCAACAAAAATTTGTTACATATTCTTAAACAACATCAGTGTAAATACAAGACATACATAATTTCCCACAACTTTAGCAATTTATACATATGAAAATTTAACAGTATCTTCGCTGTGTGCCTATGTGAAAATGTATTTGCTCCAAACATTTTACCATTTTTAAAGATATTAGAAAGCACATTTTTATTCTAATAAATATGAAATTAAAAGTACACCACATGCAATACTGAAAGAACATGAGAACACATTACATAGCATGCATTGATAATTTCCACTTATTATCGAAATTCAAAACTAGAAATATGGGAATACTTAACAAAATTTAAGCAATAAAACTGCACTTTCCATAGAAAAAGTTTAAATAACAATTTTATTTCTACTTTAGAAAAACAGTTGGAGGCCAAATGCCATTTAAGACATCCCCAAGTTATCAACCCCCAAACATGCTTTGAATATCATCAGGAATTTCTTTAAACTGATCTAAGGTTAACAATAAAATGACAGAATTGAAATTTGCAATCAACAAACTCAAAAGGCATTCAACGCCCTGCATAAAAAAAGGGAAGCACTAGAAGGGAAATGTACAGTCCGAGATAACTTGTTGCAATCCGATAACTATAAAATATAATACTTTAACTCTGAGGAGAAGAAAAAAAACTAATAAAAATGTTAACCTAATATAAATAAAAATGCTCTCTAAGTTTAAAAATATCTGCAATGGCAAAATAAATACGATTTGCATATATTTTTTAGTTACAGTTCTACTCATTCAGGAAATAGGAAGGAAAGAGAAAAGGTAATATACTTTATCACTCAAGAAATGATCCACAGAACTGTGAAATTCGTCCCCTTCCCTGATTCCTTGCAAGTTCCAACTGTCAATACTAGAGTTCTCATTAACCTTTAAGAACTTCATAACTTTAAATACAGCCATGGAAATTGTTTGAACATGACAAATTACCAATACAGCATTTTACTTTTCCATTCAATTTCTGATTATTGGCAAAATAACGTTGAATTTTTTTAGATCAAATTTTGTGAAATATTATAATATACTTAACATAACAAACAAAGTTTTCTACCTCACTCATGATCTGTCCACACATTTGAACACAGACCAACATATGACCCCAAATTTAATGTTTCATTAACCATCCAAATACTTTTAGTCCCCACTGATCTGGTTGCTATGCTCATTGCAAAGCTCCTTGCTACACAAATGCACAGAAGGGAACTAAAATTAGCTACATGGCAGCTGACACAACATCACTGGTGTTCACAGCCAAATGAGGCTATTTTTAGCACTAATGTTACACATGCCAAAATCAGCTGTTACAGGACAATATGAGACTTACCACTAAAATTATTTACATTAATATAAATTAACACAAGAACAAATGGAGACAAGTGATTTCACTTATACTAACAAGATTATAGGCTTTCATCAATGAATGATATAAATTGTGAAAGAAAATTTTTTGTATGATCAATTAAATGAAACTAATAAGCAACAAGATTTATAAAAAACAAGCATTATATTATTACAGATTACTTACATGCCAAAAAGCTATCCACTAAACTGAAGTCTCCAAATAACCTTACTCAAAGTCAAGTTCTTGCGAAATGAGATGTCAAGGACTCCTATCACACAGCTATGATAAAGTGGCTCTAATAGAATTTCAGCAACCGATTTTATTTATAGAAAGATTACTTAAGAAAACTGAATTATGATATCATGACATACCCTTCATTTTTCCTTGGTATTAAGATCCAAAGAAGTGAACCATGACTCAAACTGGAATTTCTTACAAGTGACTTTGTTAAAATAATAATAATAAAAAACGTGATGGTGCACACGATAAAAGAGAATGTCACGAAAATTCCGAGAAGAGCGGAGAACGTAAACATCACTAAATTTAATCGCTCTTAGAACACTAACCTCGCATTTTCACGTACAAAAATGCATACGTGTCCATTTCACCCATCAACTCATTAAAACTTTTAAATTACCAAAATAGTAAAATACAATTATCCAAGTTCTAACCACGTTCTACAAAACTTGCAAATGCATGTTAACAGCAAAACTGGTAGACGCTTTCACTGATATATCTTCCTTCATTACAGCCTGAAAACACTGCCCGCTCTCCGGCTTATTCTCCAAACCTTTAATTAAAATGCTATAGATTTTTTTGGTGTTAAGAACTAATGTGGATGCACGTTACCACAAAACGAAAACATAATCTATTACATGAATGTTACTACTTCTAATTGTTAATAAACGTAACAGTAATTTGCAACACCAAGTTTATTCTTAAATACTGTCATTTCTACTTACCAAATACAGAGAGATTTTCTAGCAGGAAATGCACTACAGCAGCTCAGCAAGGCAATAAAGGGCAATTATTTTGACACCGACTGCATGAATCCAAAGATGGCAGACTAATCGTGCAGAAAACGAACAGAGCAAACAAAAGTAAGAATACTTTATGACCCGCTAGTACAGAAGAGGTATGATGTTTCTAAATTGGATTACTGATGACCTTCACTGCCGTGAGAACATCTTGTCAGAAAGAATATCAATAAACGAAGAATTTTTAAGCCCTCGTTCTCGTGCATTTGTAAGGGGCATGGACCATTTATATCTCTCATTATATCCTCTCGGGAAGCACTTGTGCTATTCAGGGGGTACCGCTTGGGGCGTCCCTATCGCCAAAGAAATACATCAAACCAAAGATTGCGTAAACGTGTGCGGAGAACAATCAATGAACGATATGACACAATTACGATTGGCGGATCCCGGAACCGATTCTTCTTTAAAAAAAGTCCAAACGACAATGAACTTTTGAAATGAAATGGAACATTCAAATCAGAAATATTGATTATTGATACCAATTTAAGTCAAAATTAGCATTTATGTATTATCCTCTAAATGACGTAATATTACTTATGTCGCATTAAATCTTTGCTTGAATCTTTTGATTGTATATAAAGAGTAAATATCCTTTATCGTGCATCACGGGAAGGAATCGATTCTCTACCGTGAGAAGGTTAAGAAATGGCACAAAAGCACAAAATTCCTCGTACTAGGTACATGGATGATGTTAATCTATGCTAGTTAGTTTCCTAATCTTAGTCTGGGCTGTCTTTTCGGTTCCGCCCCACCCTCTTCCCAGCTGCTATCTATCGGTGCCTTAAACTTTTTTTTTCATATTTTCTCAAGCTTTCGGTCCCCTTATAGTAGAATTGAAACACAACATATAACCTAGAGACATATAATCTAATCTAAACCAAAGAAAAATAAAACCTGTTTATATATGTTCTTTCTCATTGAAAAATTTCGAGTCGTTTACGAAAAAAATGTCATTTGACCGGTTTTGCAAATTCCGTTTTGAGCAAATTTTTATCGAAAACTTTTGGGTCTTCGTGAAACTTCGTAAGAAATTGTTTGAAGCACTAGTAATCACAAATGCAATAATGTATATAAACGCCAGTGATGTAAATATCAACGAATAAGAAACACTTTTAAAATTTATTAGTGTAATTTAAAAAAATGATAAGTATACATCAAAATGATTTTTATGTTTCGGTCTATTCGTTCAAATTATTTATGAAAAAATTGAAGATTTTTTTTAGAATATCTTGTTTTTAATATTGCCAATATTTCATGCTAAATTACGCGTAAACTACGCAATTTATTTTAAAAAATATGCATTATAATATTTAAATATACACTTGTAAGAATATATTTTATTACAAAGAAATATTGTAGTTGTATAAAAACGCCGAAAAATTGAACTTTTGCAATTTTCGATAATATAACGAAATGGAGGCATGCGCCATTTTATAAGCTTTAATTTTGTACTCTCCGAAAAACAATTTAAAAAATGACATTTTTTTGAGAAAATTTTGAAAATGTTGAGACTTTAAGTAAAGTACTTCCAAAAATCAAAATATCCTTTTCAAATTGTAGGGGCGACGATTTCAGGCGGATAAATCGGGGAATGTCAATTTTGGTGAAAATACTACCTACAGATTTGTTGGTAGTGCTGTTTACTGACGGACAGACAGACATTTGGGGGTAAACCAATTTTACTTTCTCGCTCCTGCTTACGTGGTGTAGAGAAAGTATTGTAATGCTGTGGGGAAAAAACGGCCAATTTTTTACACAAAAAGTCTTACTGCTAGGCCCTGGTAACGAAAAAATGGATAAATGTTATATAATTATTTCCTCGGGTGAGGGGAACAGCTACTTGGATGTGTTTTTGTTCAGCCTGCTAAGTAAAACAGAATCGTCAGCGCAATTGTTAAGAATAACATGTTCAGCAGTTGTGAAGCTAGTCATGCATATGGGTATTCTGAAAACCTTACCTTACAATTTTTTTGTTAATAAGCTACATTAATCAAGCTTATCGTTCAGCAAACACATCAATAACTTGTTTTTTAAAGCAGTCGTCTCTGGTGGTTAATTTAGACACTTTTTGAAATCCAGTCTACTCAAATTACTGAGCCTGATATTTCCCGTGAAATTTCTTAGGAATGTCTCCATTCTCTTTAATGTAATCATATTCATTTCACATAATGCTATAGATACAGGGAAAGTTAGACTGAGTTGTATCAACCGAATTGTCTCTTGATATTTCTTTTCTAGACCATTGTTTACTTTTGCAACAAATCTGCAGTCACGTATTTTGCATTATCAATTAATACATTTGTCAGTTCATTTCGAAACTGCTCACTGTACGAATGGATATTGTTTTAATAGGAAAAAGAGAGTTTTACTAGAAAAAACTTTCCCGAAGGAAAGGACGCTTTGTGGAAAACAGCTTTGCGTCAAGAAATTAAACAAAATGAAAGTTTTTAAACACTTGAAACCGATATCCCATCTGAGTAACTTCTTCGTCAAAAATTTCAAAAGAAAAAAGTTGTGTTTTTCAAATAATTTTGATCCTGAAATTTAATTCATAGTCATGTCTGTTTTGATGCAGTTTTCAATAGTCTCTTCAATCTAACATGGTATATTACTACGTGTATCTACTATTTCTCTCCCTACGGCATACTACTTGCCTCATGATTCCGCATTATTGAGCGAAAATTGCATTTCGATATCGTGAACCGTTTACACACAAATTATAGGAGCGGCCTAGAGTTAGTGGGACAGTGTAGCACTAAATCTGTAGCATCATTAACTGTTTTATAAATAAAACACAAACTACAAAAATCACACAAACAACTCACTCCTATTTCCCACAACGTTAAGGCGATGAGGCGAATTTGCTTTAGAAGCCGGGGCGTGGACGTACAGCTCTGTACAAGTCTACGCAAGCTGGGGGCCTGGATGGGAGCCTAGGCTCACTGCCCAGTGAGTGCGAGAGAGGAGATAGCGCGCGCCCCTTCTGCGTAGGCGCGACAGAGCTAGACTGTGTCTGTTCACAAGCAGGCTCCCCGCTCAGCTGGCGGCGATTCTGATTCCCTTCCGCGTAAGGCCTCATTCACAATGCAAACTTAAACGTAACCGTAACGTAGCCGCAAAACCTAGAAATGGGTTATGCCTCATTCACAATGCAAACTTAAACGTAACGTAAGCCGTAAACTTATGCAGTAAACTTTTCACGTAAAAACGAGCATTCACAATGGCAAACGTAAGCTGGAACGTAGGTTTTGCCTGAACCAATCAGAATTCAACATATTGATCGATTCGTTGCTAGCATTTTTTTCGACTCTCCTTTCGATTTCGCCTTTTGCATTTGCGAGCAGCTGTTGCGCCCCTACCTATTGAGGTTATATGCGAGCAGTGAGCTTTAAATTGTGTACCGCAAACTCCACAAACTTCTCTGCTCTACCTTTCGACTACACACACCAATACACACGCATAAACAAAAATCGATCTGGAGTCGACCTTCCTTCTCGCGGATTTTGTTGTGCATTTGTTTTTTTCATGCTGCTCTCTGATTGGTCTTCGGTCGAATTTCGACGTAAACTTAAACGTAGAAGCTTGGAGCTTGCGAGCTCTTAAGTTTACGTCTTACGTCTACGTTTACGTCAAGGCATTGTGAATGATCTCGCTTTATAACCCATTTCTAGGTTTTGCGGCTACGTTACGGTTACGTTTAAGTTTGCATTGTGAATGAGGCCTTATATAGCGAGATCATTCACAATGCCTTGACGTAAACGTAGACGTAAGACGTAAACTTAAGAGCTCGCAAGCTCCAAGCTTCTACGTTTGAGTTTACGTCGAAATTCTACCGAAGACCAATCAGAGAACAGCATGAAAAAAACAAATGCACAACAAAATCCGCGAGAAGGAAGGTCGACTCCAGATCGATTCTTGTTTATGCGTGTGTATTGGTGTGTATAGTCGAAAGGAAGAGCAGAGAAGTTTGTGGAGTTTTGGTACGAGTTGCGAAGTGTTGGTTCGAAATGGCAAACAAAATTGTGACCTTCGATAATGCAGATGCAAAAGGAGAAATCGATAGGAGAGTCGAAAAAAATGCTAGAAACGAATCGATCGATATGTTGAATTCTGATTGGTTCAGGCAAAACCTACGTTCCAGCTTACGTTTGGCATTGTGAATGATCGTTTCTACGTGAAAAGTTTACTGCATAATGCCTCATTCACAATGCAAACTTAAACGTAACGTAAGCCGTAAACTTATGCAGTAAACTTTTCACGTAAAAACGAGCATTCACAATGGCAAACGTAAGCTGGAACGTAGGTTTTGCCTGAACCAATCAGAATTCAACATATTGATCGATTCGTTGCTAGCATTTTTTTCGACTCTCCTTTCGATTTCGCCTTTTGCATTTGCGAGCAGCTGTTGCGCCCCTACCTATTGAGGTTATATGCGAGCAGTGAGCTTTAAATTGTGTACTGCAAACTCCACAAACTTCTCTGCTCTACCTTTCGACTATACACACCAATACACACGCATAAACAAAAATCGATCTGGAGTCGACCTTCCTTCTCGCGGATTTTGTTGTGCATTTGTTTTTTCCATGCTGCTCTCTGATTGGTCTTCGGCAGAATTTCGACGTAAACTTAAACGTAGAAGCTTGGAGCTTGCGAGCTCTTAAGTTTACGTCTTACGTTTACGTTTACGTCAAGGCATTGTGAATGATCTCGCTTTATAACCCATTTCTAGGTTTTGCGGCTACGTTACGGTTACGTTTAAGTTTGCATTGTGAATGAGGCCTAAGTTTACGGCTTACGTTACGTTTAAGTTTGCATTGTGAATGAGGCATAAGTGGGGAAAAAGGAGTCGAAAACATTATTTTCTTAACGATTCAGTAACAAATGTTGAAAAATGGTACACATAATAACAGACTTTGTTGAAAAATGATTTGGGTATTCTAAGGCTCCCAGATTACCCCTTCAACTTCGCCACTGCTTTTCAGACGTTTCTTTGGAATATGAGATCGTGAGCACTGGAAGCGGCCTTTGGAGTAACGAATTGTCTCCTAGTGGCAATGTCACAGTTCCTATTCATAAAATCGCTGCACGGCAGTCAACAAAAATAACTTGTTTGGAAAAGAAGAAATCGATACCAAGTATTTCATATGCTCGTATGTGAGGAATCTGCATTCAATAAAATCATGAGTTGAGAAAAAGGAAGAGATGTATAAAAAAAGTAATTTCTGTAGGTATCGAACCGAATATTGAAAGAGAGTGACCAGTGACATTGTAAATCGCGATGAGTTACATGTTCAAACTTAATGCTATCGGGAATTAATGCTTAAAATAATGTAGATACTTGAGCACCACTGCACTGATCATAAGCCATTAAAATTAAATTGAAAACATTTGACCTCCATTTTCACTACCTTTCCTTTCTCTTTTTATGTCTCAGTTCTTTTTTGGGCTGCCTTTACGTTTTTATTGGGTTTGTGGGGCCCCCAGAATGGCCACACCATGCCTGGATATATGAATTGTAGAGATTAAGATCGGTTTCACGGTTATCACCTTACGAAATTCTTCGTAAAAAGCGAAATTTATGTAATTGTGCGCTGAAAAACGGCGAAGTTTTGGCCGAAAAACTGTTTTAGCCGGGCTCTGGTAACGAAAAAGTGGATAAATCCTGTTGCTAAATTTAGGAGGAAATCCTCTAACACGTAGTGTAGCCAGAATCTATGTTTGGTGGGTACTTGACACCGAAAAATCGAATGGCGACAAAATGTCTCTATCTGTTCGTCTGTGAACAACACTAGCGGCTAAATCGTTTAGCCAATTTTCCCAAAAATTGATATTCCCCAATCGATCTGGCTTATGTCGCGGCCGAAGTACGTAATTTCAAACGGATATTTTGATTTTTGAGGGTACTTTCCATGAAGCCTCGAAAACATTTTCAATTTTTTTTCTTTCTCAAAGGCTTGTACTTTTTCAACTTGGAGCCTATTATATTTCATTTGAAAAATAAACTTTCGTTTTTTCTTTATTGTTTCTTTCTCAGCCTCATTTTAATTGACTATCAATAGAAGTCACTGATCTGCGATGAAATTGCTGCCTGCGAAGTTTTAATGCTTTTGTGATATTTTTAGCACGCTGAAATCAAATTCCAAGCCAGAAAAATTCCTATCATGTACCATTTATTTTTTTATATTTATTTTATTTTTCTTGTAGTGTAATTTTCATATGCCTCAAAAGTAAACATACGAACTGCACTACTTTACCACGCGTAGTTTTATAATGTAAGGATTTGAAAACCAAATGTATTAGAATGCTTTTATTGTGTTTATAGTAAACACTGAGGACACCAGATTATTCTTATCTGATACGGAGTGCAAGCACCTCAGGAAGTTCGAGCGAAATAACTTCACCCTTGTTATTTCCCTCCAATCTTTTTTTTTTTTTCTTTTTTTTTCGTTGTTGTTGATGCAACGCGTCTCTTACCCCTTGTTGGGCGTTGAGCGGTTTCTTCTGGAGTAATCCTCCGTTACTGCGTAATTACTATACTGAATTACTATATTTGCCAAGTCTCATCACGTCGCAGTCAGTGCCTTTTATCCCTTCGGCCAGAGGCTCGACGCCGTTAGATCCCGGGGTTCCTGGCCGGTCACCCAACCACGAACCCGCGAGTCTCGAATTCGCTTAACCTTCGTGACTTCACGGAGCGTAGTAAACGAACTCGGCTAGCGCCGCCGGCCTCGGTGACAGACACATTCGTATCTTATCTTTATGAAAACTTCCATTTGTAGTCTTAGTTTCTCTCACATTGCATTAGTAAATGTGATCTGGAAATTTTTTCAGTTTCAAGCTCTATTGTGGAGTAGAATGTTGTGAATTTGTAGTTCAGTACGAAAATATATTTACCATGTCGCATCGTTTATGTATAAATGATCCAGAGCACTTATGTGTATGCGGGAAAAAGGAGGCGTAATATTACAGAATTTGTAAAAACAAACAAACATATCTTGCCTATTTTGGATTCAAACTTAGAGACTTAGTAAACTTTGGGCCACCCACGAAGTAGGTAGATTGAAGATCCAAGCGAAGTTTAAAGGGTGTCCTCCTTCACAACGGAAACGTTTTTGGTTCAGTGCCTGTTGACTATTCAATGATCCTCAAAGAATCACACCCAAATTTGCGATTAGTGTTATTGCGAGTAAACTTCAGTGAACACAACTGGAAAGTTTGTGGCGATTTTAAAGTTCTTACAATGCTGCTGGGTCAACAAGCTGGTTTTACCAAATGTCCGTGTTTTCTTTGTTTGTGGGATAGTAGGGCATGAGATGATCACTAGAATAAGCAATACTGGCCACCTCGAGAACGTTTGAAAGTTGGGTGTGAGAATGTTGTGCACTAAGACCTCTCCACGTTAAGTTTGGCTTAATGAAACATTTCGTAAAGGGCTTTAAATAAGGAAGGAGACTGTTTCAAATGCATATGTGAGAAATTTCCCAATACTATCTGAAGAAAAATTAAAAGAAGGTATATTTAATGGTCCTGATACAAGAAAACTGATGTTAGATGTAGCGTTCAGAAACACTATGGATGATAAGGAGGATGCAACATGAATATCATTCTGTGAAGTTGTTTCAAAATGTCTTGGTAACAAGGATCCCAATTACCGAAAACTTGTGGCTAACATGCTTGAAGCGTACAAGGAACTTGATTGCAACATGAGTATGAAAATTCATTTTCTGTTTTATCACCTAGATTATTTGCCTCAAAGCTAGGATTTTTGAGTGAAGAACAAGGTGAACGATTTCATAAGGATGTGCGGAAGTTCGAAATGAGGTACCAGTGAAGCTAGAGCATCAGTATGCTTGCAGACTTTTGTAGGATTTTAAAGCGTGAAATACCTGAAGACAAACAAAATAAAAAGGAACAGGGGAACTTTCTCAAGTAAGAAGCAACGGGTGTAAAATTTGCGTTTCCAATAGTGAAGAAAACAAGACAAAATAAAGCAAAAGCACTCTAGTGACATGTATTAACAACCATACACATTAATTTCAGCAAGTTGTGTTTATTAAATATTGTTTTTCTTTAAAACAAAAAGTATTATGAAAACGTTTGTGATAGAATTCGCGTAATTATACAATATATGTAAAGTGATTTCGCAAGAAAACCTTACCTGATAGAAGTAAACTGATTGAAAATTTGGATTCAGAAAGTCGACATTATATAAAATCACGTTTTTTACTTTAGGCAACAAACAAAAAGTTTAAATTCGCAGGCTTGTAAAATTAATAGAAAAAAATGTGTAGAGACATGCGTAGTTTTCCATGGACTCCGTAAGCCAAAGGATAAATTATAGTTCACGTATACAACATTACTTGGCTGTGACAACAAAATATGAATTAAAAAAAAACAAAACAAATAGCACGAATTTGCAAATGTCCGAAGACCAAAGCTTCGACGCAAATTCGGAAATGCGTATCGAAGAAAGTTCTGTGATATTAGGATTGGTAGTATTGTGTAAAATGTAAATAGAAATTTGCGGCTGATACGGTGGAACTTGAAACTACACATCACTGTCACTAGGCTTTGTGAAACTACCCACCAGCAGTTTTAACCCTTTAAAGCCGGAATAAATGATTAGTGAAAAATTGTTTTATTTTGCGTTTTACTACTTCATTTAGGCGATGAAATTGTTTTTTATTTATTTTCTATCTTCTTTCATAAGTTACGGAGTGGGACATTAATGTACCGCTAGGCTCTCACACTGCCATTTTGAGAAACAGTCAAAGTAATCTTCTAAAATAACACAAAGGAGTAAATATGGTTTAATATTTTCTTCCACCGCTCCCGCTACCTCATCCACCCCGCGTCATCTGTACTCTCGCATCGAGGCCAAGGAAATATCTTGTAGCCCCGGTCTCGGAAAACCCACGCCCTCAAACTCCGCCCTGGACGACTCCACCGCCCTCGATATACCAGTAACTCTCGCTTCTGCCCAATATCGGCCTCCATCTGTCTTCACCTTCTACCTCGCTCCCGACCCGCCCTTGCCGCCACCCTTTGCGCAGCCCTCGCATCCTCTCACGCCTCCACACTCGAATCCATACCTGCCTCCCCCCTCAGCCCCGTCTGTTCCCTGCCCCCGCCCGATCCTCTCCCACGGTTCCGCTTGCACCTTGAATCCGTCCCGTGCCCCGCCATTGCTTCCGTCCCCGTCTCCGCCCCCCGCTACCACATTCCCTCACGGTGTAAGATGTATATCTTACAACGTGCCTTCGCCATCGTCACTGCCCTCACTCCCGCCTTCCCCCTTAACACCGTCCTTACATCATTTCCGCCACGTCTCCTTCCCCGTTTGAGCAGTAACATACCCTCGCTCTCACATCCGCCACTGTCGCCGTTTCTTGTCCCGTCCCACCTGTGTCACCACCCGCGCGCCCCCTCTCGGCCCCGGCTCCTTCTCCATCTCCGCCGTAACATCCGCTTGTACCTCCTCCCCGTCCTCGCCCCCGCTCCTTGCCCCGTTTCTGGTACGTAATCGCCTGGGCAACACCACGGCCCCATCTCCATCACCGCCACAGCTGTGACATCCGCTCGCACGTCCTTGCAGTCCTCGCCCCCATTTCCGCTTCTGTCTCCGCTCTTCGCCTTGTCCCACCTCCGTCATCGCCCACGCACCATCTCGACCCCTGCTCCTTCCCCTCCTCCGCGACAACATCCGCTCGTCGCTCCTCTACGCCCTCGCCCCCGCTACTTGCGTCGTCCGACCTTCGTCACCGTCCGCGCAGCACCTCGGCCCCAACTGTATCCCGCCTCCACCGTTACGTCCGCTCTTAAGATTTATTCCACGTAAGATGTGACCCAGAGAGCTTGGCAATACCAACCTCCCGTAAACCACCCGCCATACATACTACATTGTCTTAGGGACTTTTGATTACCATTTAAGTTGGAGAAAGTAGGTGCCAACCCCAACGTAAATTCCCCACGTAATGGAAGTACAGCTGCCAGGGACATTTTTTTGGCTGGAGACTGGCATGCATGCGAGCGAAATGAATTTGTGCCAACTTCAACGGTTTCAACCAGCAAAACGTGTGGAGATTGTGAGCTTATGCGAGTGAGCCGCATCCCGCACTTGCGTGCTAAAAAAGCCATTTTTTTGCGATTCCAGTGCGCGAATTGTTTCCTAAGGAAAATCTTGTTGTGCGCTGGGCTTGACATTTTTAGAAATGTCAGGTAATTCCAGAAATAACTCTCCAGTGAAGCAGAAGGGGAAGTGGATTTTATCGAGTGGTGAAAGGCAGGTCCTTCTTAATGTTTATAAGTACAAGAGCGAGAAAATTCTCGTAAAGAAGTGAAACTTCCTGAGAGCAGTGTCATTGCAAAGGTAGCTGTAATTGTGGGGGTAAGCCATCAATGTCACAATAATTATTAACTTTATTGCGTGCCTCAAGAACGTCTTCACAATGAACATGTGTGTGTGAATCATAATTATTTTATTGAAATATATTCATATATTACAGAGCTTACACAACTCTGGCAAACGTTATTAGGGATTACAAGGCAGGAAAATCTATTAAAAGTAAGAAGACCGTGAGAGATTCAGTATGATGGATTTGCAAGAGAACCTATTAGCAGATATATTTACCAGGAAGCTGATAATGGTAAGATATTTTATATTTAGAGTAATGATGAAGTATGTGGCTCACTTTTTGAAGACTTTCTAAAGACCTATTCATTTGCAACAGGCAGAAGGCTCTCACTTACAGATGTTTGGCAGTATGTGAAGGAAAATTATATTTTTTTCATTCAGAGGGTCATGCACAACATTGTACTGAATTATTAAGGAAATTGTTTAGCATGGAGGAAAGGAGACCCAAATATTCGTATTTGTGAGTCAAATTAAATAATTGTAAAGAGGTTATATTTTGTGGCAGACTATATGAAAAATAAGAGAAGTCAAAACCCAAAGACTGTAGTGTACCTTGATGAGACATGGATCTATATGAATGGTAAAAGAGCCCTTTGATAATGTATATTACTGAAAATATATATATTAAATGTATATTACTTATTTGTAAAAATTATGAGACAAAAATATCATTTTCATTAGGTTCAACTACTTATTCGTGGCAACTACCATTAAAGGCACCAGTAAAAGAGTAATTAAAAGACCACCAGAGGGAAGGAGGTTAGTTGTGGTTCATGTAGGAACAAGAGAAGATTTTGTACCAGGTACAAATGTTTTCAGTTTTAATGGCATTATGTACAAACTGAGGCATGTGTACGAAGCATGACATTTTGTAGGTGCTGGTCTGATATATGCTACTGACCTAAAAAGGGGGCAAGATTATCACGGAGCAATGAACAGTTCTACTTTTGAATCCTGGGTTAAGAAACAACTGATTCCTTGCATTCGCAATTTAAGACCTTGCATCATTGTCATGGATAATACTTCATACCATTCAAGGCAGGTAGAGAGGCATCCAACAACAAAGTGGCGAAAGGATCAACTGATTGTAAGTATCAGAAATGAAATGAAACTATTGTGCTTAATGAAATAAGTAATGTAATCAAAGAAAATTATTTTTAGGAATGGCTGAACCAGCGAGGAGTACGAGTGCCAGAAGCTGCAAATAAAATCTCACATGTTGCCCTGGCGAGCCAACATTGTGAAAGGATAAAAAGGTACCACGAGATACATATCAGTGCGTTAAAGAATACATTTCATTAATATTTTGCATCATATTATCTTGTTCTGTTGCATCATTGTAATTAAATATTAAAATATATACTTTAAATATGTACAAATATATGCGTCTACACTTGTGATAAATAAATGATATATAAATCTAATAAATAACTGACCTCAGCAATGTATTGGTAAAGGTATGTAGTTGATGACATGCTGGCTGCAGAAGGGCACACAGTTTTGAGGCTGCCACCATATCATTGCAAATTCAATCCTATTGAACATGTGTGGGGCATTTCAAAAGGGTACTACCACAAAACTGTACATGAAAGGCCTGGGCAAGGAATGGAGAGAACTAAAGCTGTGTGGAATGAGGCAATAAATCAGGTAAAGTTTTCAATACACCAATATAGAAAAATGGTAAATATATGATAACAGTTATGATTATAATTTTTTTCAAAATTAGTAAAACAAGAAACTAGAAAATTATGTTATGGCATTAACAGGGTCACACCAGAAATGCGGAAGAATTCAGTGGAACATGCAGAAAAAATTATTGAAGAGTATTATGAAAAAGAGGCAGTGGAAGAAGATTATGAAGAAATAGTAAATTTGAGCAGTGCTAGTGGAACTGACACAGCTGAAGAAGGCACAGGAGAGGAAGGAGACACAATTCCATTTGAGCCAATCCCAGGAACATCTTCAATGTGAAAAAACTGAAAAAAATATTAGAGATTCCACAACTTCATCTCAAGAAACATCTGACATATTAATACAACCACCCACAGTTGTTAGAGAACATGTTGGGACCCCCTGTGCAACAGAACAGGTAAGAACTGGAAAATACTCCATTGAGAATTGAAGAAAATTTCATTTCATTAACACATTCTCCCAATTTTCAGTCAATTGTTCCTGCCCGTGCTTCAGTTGTGTGTTTGGATCGAGTAGGATTGCAAAAGTGAAAACAGCAAGTAAGCATTAAAGCGTTTGGAATAAATGTGATAATCTTGTAAAATATGTAACTCAATATTTCAGATGTGCCTCAAATTATAAAACTCCTGCCTCCGTAAAGCGACCACCAAGTCAAGTTTAAGAACAAATTTGGTTACACTGTGCCCCGGAAAAGGTATAGCTTGAATTTACTCGATTATGGAATTGTGGTTATTGCAAGTTGTTACATTAATATTATTACATTACAGTCAATTGTTCCTGCCTGTGCTTCAGTTGTGTGTTTGGATCAACTAGGGTTGCAAAAGTGAAAACAGTGAGTGAGCATTAAAGCGTTTGGAATAAAAGTAATAATTTTGTAAAATATGTAACTTAATATTTCAGATGTGTCTCAAATTATAAAACTCCTGCCTCCGTAAAGCAACCACCAAGTCAAGCTTAAGAAAAAATTTGGTTACACTGTGCCCCAGAAAAGGTATTGCTTGAATTACTTGATTATAGGTGTGTGATTATTGCAGGTTGTAAATTAATATTTTTAAATTACAGTCAATTTTTCCTGCCAGTGCTTCAGTCACTCGGTTTGGTCTGAGAACAGTTGCAATG
This sequence comes from Teleogryllus occipitalis, assembly GCA_011170035.1. NCBI lineage: Eukaryota > Metazoa > Arthropoda > Insecta > Orthoptera > Gryllidae > Teleogryllus > Teleogryllus occipitalis. The sequence goes on along the minus strand of BLKR01007194.1, from coordinate 1,084 downwards.
TGAAAGAAGTGAGTGTGCATTAATAGTTTTAATATGAGTGTGAGATCCTGAGTGAACTCATGCCTTCTTAATTCAACCAAAGACACTAGTTAAGAGCACCATTTCATTAACATTAATTAACCCCAATGAATTAACAGTTAATCAATTTCCTTTACATTATCCCTGTAATACAATTAATCATTACTGCCAATGCCTCTGAGTTTGTGTTCAGTTTAAGTACGGATGCTAAGTGATATAAATGAATGCACTTCAAAGATTTGACATGTGTGTGAAACATACATTACATTTATAAATGTTTAAGATATGCAATAATGGAGTTCAGAACATACATCATTTTATTTAGATGTTTTGTTCAAATGGTAATCAGTTGTTAAGTGAAATTAGTAAGTATTTATTTCATGATATTATTTGGCATGATATAGAGTGAAATTTAATGTTTACTACTGATGCGCTATATTACTTTTTGGTTATTAACATTTCATTTTAAGTTATTTTTCAATGATTTTCTATTTATGTTTGTAAATTTTATTGGTTTTGTAGGTAAATTTTTTTGGTTACATATTATATTGAATACTGTAATGTGAAGCAAAAATTCTTGGGCCAACTTTTCTTCTGGACAATTTTGTTTTTCATATGTTGCAGGAGTTTGAAGTAATATATAAGTTAAGTAGCAATTTTTTTATTTAAATGTGATAATTCCTTTTTTATTTTTTTTGTTTTTCATTGCAAGAACATAATTTCCTAGGAATAATTTTTGATCTTATAACAATAACATGTCTGTTTATTGAATTTATCATGATTGAACAATAGATACTGCATTGATTGTTCTATGTTGCAGGGTTGCTGTGTTTACCAGATTATTCATTTTCTAAATATGGAATTTTTTATGTATATTATTTTATGTATTGTAAATGTCTCCATTATTTTGACTTATGTTTCTGAATGCATGCTAGAAATCGGCCCTCAGTCGTCATCCTGATCGGGAGGATGGGTATGCTAACAATATATGTAAATTTTCAAGTAGTTTATTAATTTGTAAAGTCAGCCAAATTTCTTAATGTTGATTTTTAATGATAATATTTTC
>BLKR01007193.1:0-41956 GCA_011170035.1 Teleogryllus occipitalis | reverse complement strand
CACCTGCAAGACGTAACACCACAGTGAATTCGTTTCTCGTAGCCTACAACCTCGCGACTGCTTCACAAATGCAAATCATTTTCATCACAACTGATACACTTTCGAAAGTCGTTCGTGCACCTGGTAGGGTAAATGATACAACTTTCGTTAATTTTCAAATAACCGTAAATCGTACAAAACAAATATGCACCGATTTTTGATACTCGACAGAGCGATGTTTCACTTCCAACCGGATCGTATTGTGAAGTGTAATAAGGGAAAAATAACCTTTGGGTTCTATCCCTTGTCCTGAAGCTCACGAATCGACTTCTGAAGCAACGAGACCGTAAAAAAAGCGTAGGAACGACTGAAGGGAAACGCGGAAACGAGAGCTTTCGGTATTTAAATGTGACTTTCATGGCAATGTTGTCTTTACATTTTGTGCGCTTCAATTTTTCTTGTCGCCAATAAATATGTTAACGGAGGTGACAATAACTATCCGCAGGTTTCGGTATTTGCGCTCACACGGGTGTCTACGGAGGAAATCAAGTCAGTATGAAGCGACAAACAGCGCCGTTGACTTTCTCACAGTGCTCCCCAGGGTGCGGTGCTCCTGATGGCTCCCGGCCACCGCTCAAAGTCGGGGGCAATCGAGAGAAAACGTGATGGGCCCTGTCTTAAGAGTTCTTTACGCTATCCGAAGACAAGAAGATCCTTTGATTTTTTAGCCAGAGAAGAGTAAAATCTATAGCCTAGGTAACGTAAGGGGAGGAGCACCATCTGCGCACGTTTTCTTGGGCTCCAGAATCTATTCCCAAAATTTTAACTATAAACTATGGCGTAGGCTTCCGCGCCCGGAGTTGGTATTGTCTAGCCTACCCGGGATGAGTCGCATCTCCGTCGTGAAGGCTGACGTTTCCGCCAACATGTGGCCTTCCTCAAACGCAGTTGACTGAAGCTCTGAAGACCACAACATGTTGGCCGAAACGTCAGCCACCACGACAGAGACGCGGTTCATCCCGGATAGCCTAAACAATACAAACAGTCGAATGATGAATAAAAGTTTCCCAAAAAGTGAGGTTAGCAACATTTGAAACCGAATTTTTGCTCCGAGTTACAGAAGCAAAACTAGGGACCATGTCAGCATTTGCTCAATGGATCAGCAAATTAGACAACAAATCATCTTAATATTGATCAGTGACCTGATGAAATGAAATCCTCTTCAGAAAAGGCGTTAGGGTTCAAAGGATAAATTCCTTTAAGATAAGTTACTTAAAAAGCCTCTGTTGCCTTTTCGCACATTGCTGATTTTTCGTAGACAACTCAGCAACATGCACAGTAAGGGCCCAAGCACACGAGCGTCGCGCAAGGCACGACGCCAACGTGCGTTTTCCTTCACGACGCACGTCGTTCGCAGAGAACTGTGGGTAATCGCAGGGAAATAGTAAACAAACGTGGATGCCATTGAAACACTGCATGTAGCTTGTAGGTTATATGACAGTTAAACCATGGAGCTAGGAATACATAGCTCCACGAGTCAATCTATTTGAGAAATCGGGAGTAGGGGATTCAACCAATAGATAATGAACGGATTTTATATGGTGAATTCCACACTCTTCGGCTGATTGCGAGAAGTTAGTGAGACATTTTTTAATTACATGTCAGAGCCGTCATTTATGGAGCTGCTTACGAAAATCATAAGATGCGTAATTACCCATGTAATATTTTATAGAAACACTGCAATATATGTAGTGTCAACTAACTGCAATAACAATCAGTTTCAGAAATAAGGCATTATGAGAATAATTTATAAAAAATTTATTAATTGCCTAATACAGCATCCACTGCCTACTCCCTACAGCTTTTGATGTCAAGAAGCAATTGCATGACTCCCATTCGAAATTTAATTTTTTCATTACTGGTAAGTTCTTTGATCTCCGGCATTAAACTTCTAAAAAATGACATGTTGTCATCCTCCTCTTCTCCACTCTTCATTTTTTTTAAAACACACTGCATATATTCTTCAAAAGTATTTTCTATACTGTTCCTCTCTCTCTTTTGTTGTGTCGTTTTTCGTGGCACATTTTGTAGCCCGATCCGTTGGGTTTCAATCTCCTCTAATTTTGGGGCGAAAGCACAGGTGATCGGCTCACTGAGGCTACTAGAAGTACTCGGCTGACTACTTGGCTCGCTGAGGCTGCTACTATCATTAGCCCTTAACTCCTTAGATTTTTTCAAAAACGACAAGAGCGATTCGTACGTGTATTTGGAGTGCTTTTTCGTTGCACATCCTGATTTCTCGCTTTCCTCTTGTTTCTTCAGACTTCTTATATAATTATCTCGTACCGTCCTCCATTTGGATGTAATTTCTATCACTGCAAACAGAAAGTAGTTGTGTTAATATTTTGAAAACACTTTTGAGAAATAATGAAACGAGTCATTAATGTATAAATTTTGTTGACCATATGTATTGTGAGAACTGTATTGCTATTCTAGGTATCTTTTAAGCAGTTGCAGACTTCAGGGTCACTTCTCATTCAGCACGGGAAGAACTAGGTACTGCAAATAAGATTATCAAAAGGACGTGCACGAAAATTTGGGAAGTAAGGACGGAATGTATTGTCCCAAACCCACATAAGAAAGAATATTGCAGGGTTTTGTTTGAATAACCAATTTCCCCTACTAATTATGAGCTAGACAGCAATCATGAGAGGATAGTGAAACTGGTCCACAGTGCATCTTTGTTTTACAAATACAGTTGTTTTTCCAGTATCTCTGCAAGCAGGCAGACACAGACTATAGGTTTATATATGTTACTGTTGGGTCAGGTTGTAGGGACCGACTCCACAGTTTTCAAAGAAAGCGATTTGTGGAAAGGTTTAACCAATGGTGCTCTTAACACACAATTGCAAAGTACTTTTTAGGATGTAGATATCACCATGCCTTGTGTATTCATTGGTGATAGAGACAGGATTTCCATGCAAATGCAATTTTTATTTAAGTTTCATAGAGTTTCCAAACTTTGTAAATATATCTATCTTGGTGAACTCATTTTAAAAATGCATACTTTTTTTCACCAACGTTTGCATGTTTTGGTATTAATTTGGAGAAATTCATGCATAATGCATGTTTGGACATTTTTTTAATTGTACTGCATAGACTGCTATCTAGCCTATTAGGTACATTTTTCACATAATTTGTAAGTATTAAAATTGACATATACTTCGTGAAAATTGTATATTATTTATTATTATTATTATTTATTATTCTTAAATGGGTTGTAACCCTCACAAGATAAAATTGATGTACAAAAACTTTCAATATTGAAAGAAAAAAATTTACAAGTTTTAGCTATTCAGTACTAAAGCTGCAAAATACAATAATATAAAATACCAAAAAGACATATAAGCAAGTCATTACATAATATTGAAGAATTGAGAATAGAATGTCACAGTTTGTTAACATTAAGACCCAAATGTGAAATACAACTAATAAAAATAAAACAGTAAACACAAGAACAAGAATGTTATTACATAATACTTAGTACAAATAAAACAGGAACAGCACAATTTTCACAGTAAAAGTAATAAAAAGTATTAGCCATACATGTATTAGTCATTTAAATTTAAACTACGGAGTTTGGCCTTGAAAGTTGAGAGTGGGCGCCAAAGTAATCTATTTTCATTCCAAATTTACTCCCCAGTCCCAGAATCCTGTGCATTGTATCTTCATAACCTATGGATGTTTTAACAATGTTCCCATGAAAAACATTAGATCGATGCAATGGTCAAGAAGGAATATTGAACATTATTTCATTAATGAGATTACTCTCATCAATACTATTGATAATTTTGAAAAGAAATATATCAGTAATAGTCATTCTGTCCTGTAAAGGTATTCAATTTGAATTTCTCTAATAAAGGGCCATAGTCATGATTATTAAATGACATTGGTTCATTTAGTAGGTGGGATACATGCCTCAGAAATCTTTGCTGCACTGATTTGATATGGGCTGTCTTTAAGAGGATAAAGAGACCATATTGGGGAGGCGTATTCCAAACTTGGCCGAACTAATGTTTTATATGGGAAGATGTAGGTAGAGCAATTTTGGACATTCATGCAAGTCCTGTTAATGAAACTAAGCAACTGCTTTATTTATTATTTTGCTATTGTCTTATATACTATTACTATTTACTATGCCTTATTTACTATATTGTCAATCTGCAAAGAGAAAGAACCATTACAGGAATAATTAACACCAAGATCTGTGATAGAATTTACAGAGGAGATAGCACCATCAGAAATAGAAAACAACAAGATTATGTATTTAAAAAAGCAATCCAATTTGCATTTAGTTGCATTCAGAGTTATACTGTTTTTTTTGTCACCAGGCCTTAACCATTTCCAAATCTTCTTGAAAAAGTATAGTGTCCGATGTTTCATTAACAGCCAGGAAAAATGTAGCGACATCTGGAAAGATGAAGACTTTACAGTGGAGTAAATTGTCACTTATGTCATTTACAAAATATTAAATATTTGAGGTTTGAGAATGAGCCTTGCGGAACTCTGGAAGTAGCTGAAAATTTTTTTGACCTGGCACCACAATAAGAAACAGTATGAACCTTTTGGGTCAGGTAAGAATTAAACCAGTTGACACTTGAATGTGGAATTCTCCATTTATGTAATTTGTCAAGTAAGACAATATGATTGACCCTATCAAATGATTTATTATTATTATATTCTGACAGTTCCTAACAAATCCTAGCGATTGTTTTTACATATTGTTTTACTACAAAGTTTAACCCTCCATTACACAGGCTAGGATTACTGAAGCGAGTACAAGTGCAGCGAGCAATACTTGTGAGAACAATTGATGCCACACAATTAAGTCACAGAGGTTAATGAAGATAAAGGAAGCCATTTTTCCGTATCACTTGTCAACTGACAAGGGGATGGGAAAATAATCAAGAGTAGACTCTCAGTCCACGTGAGTGCAAAAAATACAATAAAATATTTTAAAAAACCATGTCTGTACAAAAATAAAAATTTATGTACAAACAAATTTTGTGAAATTGCCTACAGTATTTCAGAAATTGGAAACCGCAGGTTCACTTCTGGTTGAATAATTAAACATTGTTGAAGACATTAAAATGTCTTTGGAATTAGGGTTTAGAGATGAGAATGTAACTGTCAAAGAGAAATTACACAATGCACTAAATTCAAATCCTGATTTGAAATTTTTCCAAAATAAAAAAATATTATTTGTGGTTAAAAATCAGAATGACCTCACATTGGCTCAGATTTCATCTTTGAAATAAGTTTCAATTATGTCTTGTGATATAGGAAGCAATTTCTGCATTTAAAAACATTCATTTCTGACAAAAGGATGAATTTGACAGTAAGATTTAGAAAAAATTGTAAATTGTTCACTGTTACAAAAGACAATAAAGCAAAACAAAAAAATACACAACTAACAAAATTTGAGAGTGCTTGTTTTGTCAATTTTTACCCTGCATCAAGCATGTTTGGCTGTTTGGTAGTACATGTTTGCATGCATATTTTAGCATTCGATAGAGTATGGAAATTCTGTCTCTAGTGATGAAGTTGTTGCTCCATCACCAAATGTACTGAGGCCAAATTCTGGAACACAGTTGCCAGAAAAGAAGAGAATTTTTAATTATCATCTTATCAGGGTAAGGCATTATGTTGAATGTGCATTTGGCATTTTGTCAAACAAGTGGTGTGTATTTATATCTACATGTCTATGAATGTGCACATAGATTTTGCAGATGACCTAAGTAATAATGCTGCCATGTTCTACACAATTACATTTGTGACAGATGGTTATAATTTTTAAGACATATTAACAGTTAAAGGGTTTGAAGATATTGAATGTTGATAATGTGTGAATAAAGTGTCAAAAATTGTTTGAATGTATATGCATTGACACTGTTTCAATAAACAGACATGTCAATGCAAACAGACAGAGCCGGATTAACATACAAGCGAAACAAGCAGTTGCTCGGGGGCCCTGTCCTTCGGAAAAATATGTATAACATATTTGGTAACATAAAATATATTTACTGTAATAAATATAAGTCAAATTTTATATTAAAAAAATTAGTTTTCATTTGTATTTGTACAGAAAGTACTTGTATTAAGATGTTTTTTATTTAATAAAGATGGAGCTATTTTTAAGAGGGAGCCAACACAATTTCGTTCTTGGGAGCCACACAATACTTAAATCCAGCTCTACATACAGAGGTACAATGGCAAACTATTATTTTAGTGAGCCCGGAGAATTGGCAATACATGTATACAAGTAATTTTAAATAACATTTTAAGTTTGTAATAAATTAAGAATAGGCCCACATGTACATTATTTGCCTGTTATTTTAACCCTTGATTTCCTCTTTTTAGCAACTAAAACTATCTTGAAATGTAGACTGTAATATACTAATGGTGATTACCATGATAAAAAATAGATAATTCAGGGAATAAGTAAAGAAAAATAGCACATTAGTACAAATGCCAGTTTCACTATAAGAATAAGAGTAATAAATAGAGTATGGAAGTTTGGCAAAATGCCTATTTGATATTGTTACTATTTTATGACTTTTAACAATAAGAATCACTTAATTGTATTTCTGGGGTTGTTTTAGCAGATTTTTAATTATTGCATATTTGAGCTTGTTGCCAATTTTTGTCATTTTGTCTTATTTTTACTTTTTTATGCCTTTTTACATAATTATTTTGCTTTTTGCACTGGTATATATCCAACATCATTGAAATCTGTGTCAGGAGATGTCCAGACAACACAAAGATGCAGTTGTGTTTTGTCTTTCTGTGTAAGCAGAGGCTATGTTAAAAATCTAAATGAAAAAGGTGTTCAAAATATAAATGATACCAGTCAAGATTTTGTATTTTTTGTCATTGATGCTGACAGATTCTTTTTCCCCACAAGGAATCCCATCCCACTTTTGAGTATAGCCTTCGATCCCTTTTCAGGACAGCTCTCTGTACATGTTATGCCTTTCTAATGCTAAGGATTACACAAGTGCAAACAACGAAAGATATAATTCTGAAGCCATTTCAAGATTCAAAAGAGAGATCACCAGAGAATTTCAAAGAGACAGCGCCACAAGTAAAACAAATTTGTAGCCTTGATACAGACGGCCATTTATAATCAAGATTACAAAGAAAAGATAGTTTCCTTACATGTTAAGTGCTAATGAAATATTTTATAGTTAGAATAAATATGTGATTCACTTTAATTAATAATTTATTTACAATGATTCCTATAAAATGTGATTTTTCATTGTTTGCATGCCTTTTTGCTCCCCTACTGTAGCTAAAATAAATGCCTGAACTCCTGAGCACCAGTAATAAATTATTATTACTACAATTATTGTGAAATAGAAAATATTGGATAAAAAAATTAAAATTATTTTACAAATATGTCAAATTTACCTTGAATTTTTTTCTCCATGTTGGTTTTTGAGAAGAATGTAGGGTCGAAGATGGTACATATTTCTTCCCATGCCTCTGTTTTTTTAAATTTATTTTTGTACTCATCAAATGATGGGTCCCATAGAACCGGTCTGTTCTGAACCTCCCTTATAAGCATTTCGGTGTCGACTCTATCCATGTTTACCAGTTTAACTTGTCAGACAGTAACGTCCGTCGCAACGCAGACCGTATGACAATATCCAAAGACATCCTATTGAAGCTACAACGTGCGTCACAGAGTAACGTGCGTTGGATAGCATGTGACGTCCGTCGTCCTCTAGCCAACGCACGCTATTATCCAATTTAAATAGAGTGACCTGCCATGGCCGTCAGCTAGGAGAGAGGGACACTGTCGTCCAATCGAGAGCTTTAATACCTTCCACCTTGAAGAGTCACTACATTTAAATGGGCAATAATTCCAACGCACGTCACGCAGCGCGCTCGTGAGCCACGGTTTGGTATTAATAGGCACGTGTCCCTTCCGCTCAATGACGAACTCAGGACAAACTTCAACGTCCTTCATTTGACGTAATTTGACGGTCGTGTGCCGCTGGCCTCACGGTTTACCCTGGCTGATAATTCCAGTTGACAAGAGCAGTGATGTAATATGTACCGGTATCTAAGGACTTGAAGAATAACCTGTCTCGAGTTTTTTGCCACAGGAGTGTGGCAAACTGACCATGTGAACGTTATTTCCTTTGACCAACTGCTTCGTAGCACACATGACAAGCGTGGTTATCAAGAATTACCAATACTTTTCTTTTGTAGGTACAATATGCTTCTATAAATGATCCAGCTAATTTTTAAAAGAGTGTGTTTGTATAACATTTCTCAATGTAGCCATTTTACATCCAGAAGGTCAATTTTTTTTAACATTAAATTCTGCGTTTTATGGCAGTTAAAAAAACAGAGGAATGTACTGGTCACTGGCACTCATACAACAAGCCACTGACACTCTTTGCTCCTGCTCAGGAGATCCAGATTTCAACATCTCGCAATGATACACTAATCTGAGTTCTTGAGCATAAGTGAAAACCTTTTGAGATCACTTAAGTTTATCTGATGGTTGCCTTTTCCCCACATCTTTTCGTTAATGATGAGTCCTCATTTCGCAGCTCCATGGCTGTTCTTTTCAGGAAATACCTTGTAAAAAGTTTCTGTGCTGATTAAGATACCCTGGGTTACTAGAGGTAAATTATTAGTCTTTCTTGTGTAGTCTGTAACAAAAGTGAAAGGTTATACAAACACACAATTTTAAAATGAGGCTTTATCAAAAGTAACTGAAATTAGTTCATCTTTTACTTCAATATTTCAGTTGGGGCAAGCATCCTCATTTGGATATATGACCTATTTCATATGCAGATCTTTGCCCCACATTAAAAAGTTCCATGAAAAACAGTAACTAACACACAACATCTACACAAGATGTGTTTTCATCACTGTATTATCGCTTTTGGATCAACTTTGGCAAAAATACAATGTTAGAATTACACTAATGATTAAAAACTGCTTAAATTGTATAAAATTTCTTTTTCAAACATAAAAAATGAACTTACCACATTTTCTCGGCAATAGACCAAACATCGCCTCACAGGACAACAACCCTCAGTGTAGTGACAGGAATCGGTGTTGCCAGTCCTGATTCCAAAAACAGTTTCCCTCCCAAATTTTCAAGTAGTGTGGCTGTTTACCCTACATGGGTCTTTACCCCCTCCAAACATACAAAAAAAGTGCTGGATAGGGATTCAAGAGCTGAAGAAAAAATGTGCAGATTATTCTTCTACATTGAGTTTTCACTGTTTTTAATTTTTTTTGTAAATAAAGCAAACTTACAAACTTTCCTGAATCTCAACACATCAAAAAGAAAGTTGAACTTCTGTGATATTTGAAATTTCAGAGGTTTCAAGCAAATGTTTTTGGGAAACAACAACAACAACCACCACACACACACACACACTTTTTCAGTAGCAGAAACCCCCAAAATGAGTATTTCCATCAAAATCTTGAGATACATTTTTTGCAACATTACAAAACTGCCTCTATTCAAAGAATACAAGAAGGAAAGTAAGGAATAGTTGGAACTAAATTTGACACAAGCATTGTTGGTTTGTACACTTAATTGTTTGTCAACTTAGTTCAAAAACACTTCTTTTTTCTGAATTATTCATATTTATTTCAGCGTTCATATTGTTATTTTTTATTTCAGCGTTCATATCACTAAAATTGATATTTTTTGTTAAACCTACAGACTAAACAACACAACTGAACAATTAAAATATTCTTTAAAGTTCATTGACACACTTTTGTCATTTGTTTTTTCTTTTAATAAAATATGGCACATGAACATCATCATCTCTTAAATTTCAAAATGAGTTCGGTATGCCATGTGTGAGGAAACAAATCAACTGGGGTAACAGAATGCAATCTGAAATTGCCCTCTGTTAACAATTGAACAAAATTCTTGAGTGTAGAAGGCATATCGGCTTTACAGGATACATATATCACAGTAGAAATTTGTGGACACTTGTTCAACAAACGTAGCACTCTTGGATCTGCAAACACAAAACAAAATAAAATGATAAGTACATTAAAAAGTTTACCAAATTTTCAACAATACTTGCACAATGGATTTTTACACTTTAATTACTCTTTAGCATGCTAACAATTAAAAATTAAATTTTGATGTATTTTTATCAAATTCATTAACAAACAAATCTCATTTTACTATCAAATTATTATTTTATGAACTGGTGTTATTCCAAATAATTTGACGATTACAGTTCTCAATCAAAATGAAATCTCTTTCAATGGCAGTTATTATATTTAATGATCTATTTATTTACAGACTCGCTAATATTCTCGAAAATAATTCTTGAAAAAATTATACAACTGCTACAAAAATGTTGTATTAGATTTTTATTCCATTTATTGTTTTGGGGACAAATAAAATCTCATCTCAGGATCGAAACATAACTACATAATTTATATAGTTAGAACATGTGTATGTACATTATGTTTTCGTTATTTTCCACATAAACAATTTTCCACATTTAGGGTATATTTGTATTCAATTTTCAAGAATGATGATAAAAGTGGAATTCATTGTGATGATTTAACACTGATCATTTGGCGATTTTGCACTGATGTCTGTTTTGTTCCAAAAATGTTTTACACATTAAATTGCACATAAAATTGATAATTTTTAATGATTGTGTTAGACTGCCATGATTGCGTTTAGAACTCAGTGATTTTTTCAAGTCTTTTTTTCACTCTTCAACACATTTTCTATTGTAATTAGTACACGTATTGACATCAAAGAACCAAACTGAATCAGTGATTAAGTCTTCTAATGGGACACTAACACCAGATTCCCATGGCAGTCAGTGTTGGAAATAAAATGTAGAGACCACTTATCCCTAATCGCTCATACAATAAACAAATTATTAAAAAAGATCACAACTTGGATGTTTTTGATGAAAAAAACAGAGCAGAAACTTTAATAACAAATCTCTTGTTTCTCACAAACTAAACTACACTAACATTGAATTCATGGGGAATGACCTATTTATTGTCAATTCTTCATAAAGAATTTATTTTTAATGAAAGAAACAAGAACAATTTATAACATTGATTAAAGATGATAATTGAATACAAGGAATAATACATCTTTTTAGTGTGTTGGTCCATCTCTTTTCTCCAGAGCTAACAGATTTCCTCATAAGATTTTCAATTTAAAAAGTTGTGTACCTATCTTGAAACAAGTAAAAACTTACCCAAACCAGCCCTTCCTGGATTCAAAACAGCTACAATATCTGTTGCTAAATTAAGTTCTTCTATTATTCTTTCTGTCAACTGCAAACGCGATAAAATTATCATAGATTCAACACAGGCTATTATGACAAGTCAATAAATAAATAAGGTAAATTACCCTCTCTGCTAAACCATAGAAAAAATCAACATTAGTTGCATTATTGATTTTTGCATTGAATTTTGCATCTAGAACAGCATCCCGCACAGATTCAATTCCAACACAACCTCTTACATAATCAGCCGCCAAAATGCTTATAGGACCTGGAAAGAAGGTAAAGAATTAATAGTTTATGTAAGTACAAAACACGGAGGACATACTTCACTGAAGTGTAGCAAGATTTAATAAAAAACAAAGGCCTTGTGGTAGATCAGAGACTGAATGGAATTTTATTTCAATTACTTCTGATCAGTCTTACAAATATTTTCTGAAGTTAAAGCAATAAATAGATAATCTGTTCATTCAACAATTATAGGAATGAAAAGAAAAAAGTTTTACATAATGCCTCCAAATTCAACTCATAATGATATTTCTATAAATCTGTTCATTCAACAATTATAGGAATGAAAAGAAAAAAGTTTTACATAATGCCTCCAAATTCAACTCATAATGATATTTATATAAACCCCTGACAGCAAATTAACCATTGTCACTTTTGACAGCAATAGTGACTACTGGCATATTGTGATTTGCTCATCTGGGGATATTAAACAATAACACGAATGGAAGATAATGTGATAACTAGTGGGCAGATTTTAATGTCATTTTTATAGTACTTGCTTCAAATAGTATTTACGAGATGCAACAAATGTTCTCCACAGAATTCCTGAGTAGCCTATTCACTTTCTTCGCTCAGAACTTGTAATGTGAGCTGTTGTGAGTATGTAATCTAAGGCCCCTGTGATGCCTATCAGCTCCATTGTTGGCTTGGTGATTTCGGGAAAACTAAAGACAGATATTACCTGGTAAAGAACAGTGCAAACTAAAAGCTTGCAAGCCGAGTTCACTTGAACGAAAGGTAAAAGCCTTGATTACATCAGTAACATATCCAACAGCACAAGTTGTTCATCCGACTTGATTGATTGATTGATTTTTTTTGCCACAGGACATTTTAGAAACATTTTAAGTAATTAAATTTAAAGCATTTTAAGAGCATTTTTGGTAATGTTTTAAGTAATCAAAATCTGCCCCATAGTGATACGTAATGTCACTTAGAATTCAAGTTATAAGATAAATGTTATAATGCCTTTCCAGATCGAAGATGTTAAGACTACATGTGAATGAAGTAAAGAATTATCTTTAGATATTCTTAACATCATTAAGACATAGAATATCAAAGTTTAATGAACACACATGGTAAAACTAATGAATGAATTGTTTTTACTCTTAATTTATTTTTTATCAATAATTGATTTTTGCTACTGGCCTTACAAAGCGTAAAGAAACACACATTTATCACCACATAATTTACACTTATCAATTATGTCCATTCCTTCTTTTGTGCAAACATATCAATATTTAGATTGAGAAATTTTGAACTGGATAGTTCTCCGAGAAGTCTTTTCAATGACAAAGAAACTTAAACAAGATAGTCTCTTGTTCATTGAATTTCTCAGTCGCATTTTGATCTGCTTGGGGGTACTGATATTCTTTTCATTGGGTGCCGTTTATAACGGAATGGTTAACATGTATGAATGTGTGAATGACAATATCACTTATGAAGGAATAAATTTCAGATTGAAATAATATTTAATACATTTATCAGAATTCAATTTTTCTCATATATTTTAGGGGAAGCATTATTTCTACTGCCTCTGGTCAGTGATTCACATATGACCATGCAGAGAACTCCCAAGCGCGAAAGAAACACACTGCCTGCCTAAAGTCTGCTGCACTCTCATAATAAAATGTGTAACTTACTCAACCATGTTTCTGATCATTTTACACCAGCATTGAAATTCAGAAATCATTGGGATACAAGTCGTGAGGGAGAGAGGCAGTTTACTGGCTTTGCATGCTTCATGTCATGATCCATTGCACTCGGCTGGCACACACATTCAATGAGCATCACATGAGAAGTCAATGTGCAACAATAAGCCAAATTCAATCACATTAAATAATGTAACTAATAGACAATGTGTTTTACTTAACAGTCTACTAGTAAGTTATCAATAGAATATTTAGAACTCTTGGATGAATATTTAACATGGGGTTGCTCAGCATCTTGGTGTCCCATGACCAAACATCACTGTACTCCCTTGAGCACTGTGCAAATTGGCACATTTTTACAGAGCCTGTCGATACTCTCAAAACACCAGGGATGGATGATTTGATAAATTGATGAGACATCATCTTTGTTTATGCAGCTCAGTCTGAATAAATTCCACAATGCGTTGGGGAAAATTTTCCTTTTCAATTTAATTAATTTGGATTCCTTGATTTTAACATTTCAGCATGGAAATAATAAATGAGGCACACTGATTGAATGTGAACTTGGTAGGAATAAATTAATACTCTTCTAAGAGGGTAAAACATGAAATTCTCTAGGAATGGAAATCCCCAGTATCCCCTTCAATATATACTTCCATAATATTATTATAAAGTGTCAACAAGTCTGATCTAAAATTCCAAGCAGTTATGAAAATTCCTGATCTGAAATAGTGAGCATCACATTTATAATCTAATCTTTGAGGTTAAGATAATTTACCAGAAAAAACTTTTGTTACAAACATAATCTTTAAACATACCTAAATTAAACAATGTGCACTGTCACAACCACTGCATACTAACACATTATTCACTAGTATTAACAACGTAAAGTTTAAGGGCAAAACTGTTAGTAGGATTGTTTTTCAGAACTATATTTAAAACCTGACAAGGCATCTTACGCTTGGTCAATTTCATGATCCTTCATATATATTTATCATCATTTGGGGGGGATGAAATGTAATTTTTTTCTTTTCACATTAGAGAAATGCTGTTTAGTATCGAAATTCATTATATGTTATGACAAAAGGAAATAACCCATTTTTTTTGCATTTTCCATCGATTTCAACTAACTAAGTCATCTTTTTCCATAATTTTCAATGCATTTTTCACTGATTTTATCAATTTTAATATCATTTTAAAGATACTTAATTCAAATAATATGTCGAAGATACAACAAATGATTTCCACTTGTACCTGGTAGCCTATTCAATTTCTTCGCTCAGAAGTTGTAATGTCAGCCATTGTGAGTATGTAATCTAAGATTCCTGTGACACCTGTCAGTGCTATTGGTGGTTCAGCCGATTTCTAAAGACAGAGATGTTCTGGTAAAGAACAGTCCAAACCAAAAGTTTGAAAGCTGAGTTCACTTGAATGATTAGAAGAAGCCTCCATCACATCAGTAACGTATTCAACAGCTTGAGTTCATCAGTACTGGTTTTGAACACTTTTTATGTCATTTTTCTTTGGTTTTTTAAAAACATTTTAAGAGCATTTTATTGATCATTTTTGGCAATGTTTTAGGTCATCAAAATCCGCTGCCTAATCATCATCATAAACATATTCAGCATTTCATTAATCTAACAATAATTTCAAATTAGGTAACTTTATTCCTCAAAATTGAGAAACTGATGTACAATTTCCAAAGTCTTTAACAGTATACTGTATTGAAAGTAAAACAATCACTAAATATCTTCCAGGCTGGACTTCATATTTCTTTACTACAAGGACTTCCACATTACATGACATCCTGTAATTGTATAATTAAGATTTTCTGTATTGTATAACACAAAGACTTACCTACACCACAGCATACATCCAACAAAGTACTTCTTGGGGTCAAATTGGCCTGTTCTATTATGGTTTCATACAGCACTTCAGCAGCCTGGGTGTTAATCTGAATAACATATAATCCAATGAAAGGAATTATATTAAATCAATTAAGATGTTTAGAGAAAAGAGATTAGTGCAATGTTCATTCAATTTAGTGAACTTAGGTCCTATTCTCTTTCTGTTATAAGTAAACGATAAGCCCTCGTCTATTAAAAATGGAAGAACAGTTCTGTTTGCCAACGACATAAATGTTCTTAGCAAAAAAGAAACAATAAATAGTACAATTTCAGAAGTTTCAAATTGGTTCCGTATTAACAAATCAACAGTTAATGAAGGTAAAACGGTTTCAATGCTTCGGCAATTGCATGCTCCATTGAAATGAACCATATGCAATTAGCTAATGTTATGTTAACAAAATTTCTAGGTCTCTTAGTTCAGTCAAACCTCAAATGGAAGGTACATTTATCAGAATTAAACACTAAATTAAGTTCATTATGTTATGCATTCAGAATTCTTTCAAATTCCGTCAGCCTTCATGCAGCTCATTGTGTGTTTTCTGCAAATGTAAATTCCCGCCTGAGAAATGGCATAATATTACGAGGAAGCTCAGGACCCAGACCTTAAGATTGCAAAAGAAAATTATTCGAATAATGAAAAAATGCCAGCAACATGATCCCTGCCAGTCTCTTTTCATTGAGTTTGGAATCTTACCATTGCTCGGACTATTTATTTACAAATCTGTAATATTTGTCAAAACTGACTTACTTAATGGTGGGAACATATTTTCATGCTAAACTGATATTTATAATTACAACACACATAGAAAAAAACATGTTCAAGTGACAGTATCAACAGCTCACTTCAAGAAATTCACATACAATACATGTACTTTGCTTTACAATGCATTGCCAGATGAAATTAAACAATTAAAATTGGTACACAAATTTAAGTTAAAAGTTAAATCTTTTCTGCTGCATAACATTTCTACACAATTAGAGGCTATATTGATCATAAAAAAAGTTTATATTAACAAAACAATACAATGCATTAGTTTTCATTTGTATTGCATATTGAAGAAAAAAAAACTGCTTTCTTTCTTTTCATTTTAAGTGGCATAAACTACATAGGTCATGAGTGACTAGTACAGTAATACAATTACAATTCTAAGAAAATATCAGTATTTTTACAAAATTGTGACACTTTTTCTTGGAAACTTGGCGATGATAAGATAGCATTGAAATTTTCATTCTCTATGAACTTTTTTCTCTCTTCGATGTGTATGGGGCATTCCAAAAGGATGTGCTCTCATGATAGATTTCTATTGCAGATGGTACAAGTAGGTGATGGAACTGCTTCAATTAAAAATTATGAGATAATTTAGAATGGTTTGATTGAATTCTTGACAAAGCAACTTGATCATGACGATTGATAGAGGGGTTTGTGACAAGTTCAAAGAAATTAGTTATATTTTTATGAATTTTGCTGGATTTTTTGTTTAGCCATGATTCATGCAATTGTATATTTAATTTATTTCTAATGTGTATTCAAATATCTTGAACTCTGTTGGTTTCGGATGGATGGGTTTGGTGCACATTTGATGTGGCTCTTTTAGCTTTGAGATCAGTGATGTCATTACCAAATATATCTTTATGTGTTGGTAGCCAAGCAATAATGATAATTTTTCCAAATTTAGATTCATTAAAATAAATTTCATTAATATTGTTTAATAATTCAGATGTTTTAATGTTTTTGTTGATGTATTCCAAAATACATAATGAATCAGTAAATATAACATGATTTTTTATACTAATGGAGTTATTAGATATTTGTTTCATGGCTGTTAAAGGATGGAGAGTACTGTTTAGACTATTTCCACAATAATATATGGCAGCTCCAACACCATCATTATTCTTTGCACTATCAGTGTAAATATGATAATAATCAATATATTTTAGTCTTTTCTTTCCAAGCATTATGTGATAAACTCTTCTTTCGAAGTTCACAAAGGGTTGAGTCAGTCTTAATATTTGATATAATTCATGGTGGGATACGTGAGTATTTTTCTCTTTCCATCTTTGGCATTATAAAACTGAATTCTTCCATATATTTGTTCATGTTTTTGTAAATAAGTCCAGTCTGTAAATTATCATTATTTGTGTTTGAAAATTTGGGGAATATATCATTTCTTATTATTGCATTCCATGAAATAGAGGCTTTAATAGCATATTTTAGTAAAAGAGATTTTATATGGTGAGTGAGAGATTCTTCTAGAACTTCGATTAAAATACTTCCTATAGGAGAAGTGTGGAAACATCCATTAGCGATTTGTAAAGCTTGATTATGAATAACATCAATTTTATTAAGATTGTTTTTGCTAGCTGAAGAATATAGTATACTTGCATAGTCAATTTTAGATTGAATAATTGTTCTATACGTTTGTAAAAGAATAGATTAATTGGCCCCCGATTCTTATTTGCTAAACATTTTAGAATATTTAGACTATTTTGACAGTTAATTTATTTATATGGGATTTCCAAGTTAATTTTTGACCCACAAACATTCCAAGAATTTTGATACAAAAAATTTTAATTGTTCTTCACCAAGTTTCAATATGAGACATACTATAGCTTTTTGTTTTGAAAAAACTATGCTTTCAGTTTTCTGATGAGAGAATTTAAAACCTGTTTGTTGGGACCATTTATAAAGGTTATTTAGAGCTGATTGCATTAATTTTTTGGCTTGATTTAATGTTTTTACTTTTACATAAGATCGCTATACCATCAGCATATTTTCTAGCAATGATTGGAGGATCGATATTTTTATCAACTCCATTTATTGCTATCAGGAAAAGTATTACACTTAAGACTGACCCTTGAGGAATGCTGTTCTTGGTTCTTTTTTTCTTCTGCATTTCTTTTACTGATGCAAAAATGTTTCTATAACTTGGGAATGAAAATGTCTAATTTTTCAAATGTTACTAATCTCTCACCTTCTTAAATTTTTATTATTATTATTACTATATAATAATAATAATAATAATAATAATAATAATAATAATTATTATTATTATTATTATTTAATTTTAATTTTATTTTAACTTTTATTCATCTTTCAACTACTATGTACGCACATGTTCTTGATTCTCCAGCTCCCTAGTTCTGGCTCAGCCCAGCACAGCATGGCCCGGTAGAAAATATGAGCTCCACTCAGAACGTCACAGCTCAGTTTGCAGAGCTGCCCACCTTTGTCCTTAACAATGCGGACTTCTCACTTTTCGCTCTCTCTTTCTAACGGCCCGTGCGTATAGTGCTCCTTCTAGTTTTCATAACTATTAATTATTTCTTCAGAATTTAAAAAAACCTTGCTTTGTTTCTCATTGTTACGTTTTCCAAGGTGCACTATTATGTTGAGTTTTCTGTTGATCAAGGTGACAGCACTGCACTGCCAAGACATAGATGGAACTCGCCTCTCCCCGCACCCCCCGCTGTGGTGTATCAAGAAGAAGTTTGTGATTAGTAGTTGTAGTTAAAATGTTGGGAAGGGATTCTGGAACTCAAGAAAACATGTGCAGATGATCTTCTCCCCATACATCTCATACGGTTTTTGACTAAATAAATCAAATGAACATGAATTAGATCAATGCTTTGACATTTTCCTGAAAATGAGATAAGTAGTATCCAACAGGAATCATTTTCCACCATTGTTTTAATCAAGTAAGTTAAACTCCTCCTGGTTGGAAAGAAATGGGTGAATTTATGAACACACTATAAATTTTGTTATGTTGATCTTGACCTAGTATTAAAAGTATATGGGGAGAATCATGAGGGTCAGTCATTAAAAGTCTGTTTTTTCTTTTTACAGAGCCAACATTTCGGCCTGCTTCAAGGCTATAAATACACAAAATAGTAAGTGCAAGTAGTTAACATGATTTACCAATGTGTATTTCTTGAGTACCACTTGTGTATAAGAAAAATAACAAAATTCAAAACACAATTTACTTTACTAAAAGACAGAGGTTCTCAGAACCACACTGTTGGCAAACACAATGAAAGACTGAAGTCGTAGGCTTCCGCGGCCGGAGTCATGCGGATGATCTTGGCTGTTTGGGTGACGCCGCGTTGAAGGCTGTGTTGCCGATGTTTCGACCATCTTTTCGTGGTCTTCCTCAGGGCTGGTCTGACCAGCCCTGAGGAAGACCACGAAAAGATGGTCGAAATGTCGGCAACACAGCCTTCGACGCGGCGTCACTCAGACAGCCAAGATCATCCACAATGAAAGACTGTTGTTCCTGTTTGCGAGAGCATCAGAACTCAATTAATTTATACATTTAATGTATAATAATGTCAAGTTATATACATATAACTACAGGTAATTAGTTGTGTTGCTTCTGTCTTTAGTATAATAACTGTGTTTTGAATATTGTTTATTTTATGTAATGGTAAATCGTGTTAACTACTTGCAAATACTATCTTGTATATTTATAGCTCTAAAGCAGGCCAAATAAATGGCTGAAACGTTAGCACTGTAAAAAAACAATTTTATTGACCTACCCTTATGATTCTCCACCAATAAATATAAATTTCATTATCTCCAAATTTCTAACAAGATAAGTTGAGTTGTCTGTTCATTCACTCAACAAGATTGGTTCAAATAATCCAGAATGACAAGAAATGTTTTCTTCCTTTAAAATTTATGTTTCACATCATTTATTCACAGGGTTCTGAGAATTAATACAAAAAAGATCACATGAAAAGGATAATATGAACATGCATTGAACCCTACTAGTGAAAGTACACGTCAACAGATTACTTGATTAGAATTAAATGATTAGAAACCAATAGATGCAAAAAGGAACTCAATATAAAATGCCTTTATCCAAGCCAAATTATAATTCATTTCTTTTCTTTACCTGAAAAAAGGAATCTGGTGAAATACGAAAAGTTTTCCCCAACATCTTCTCTTCAAGAAATGGTTTACCATGTAACAAAACGAAAGGTGCTTGCTCATTGGTACACCGTGCATGTGGGCTGCGAACACCAGAACATGAAAATATTTACTTTCTAAAGAATATTTCCCTGATCAAAGAAATCAGTATTTCAACAAGAGTTATACCACATAATTTAATCACATTTAAGATCCTTTTTTAAATCAATTTTTATGCTTAAAGAATGTTGTATTAATCAAACTTTGTTTAGAATATCACATCTCTTCCATGTAGAAAAAATATTTTTCAGAAACTTAAAAAATAATTTCCAGAAACATACAATGTAACAAACATTACCATGCTTGAAAGTACAAAGATTGTGGACAATCATCTTTCCCAGGACCAGAGGTGAAATACTCTTTCAATCTTTGTTGCTCCTCTATCAATCGTTCTTGAGACAATAATTGTGGATGACATACAGCTACAGCAAGAGTATGTCCTTCTTCGTTAGATCGAACTATAAATCTTCGCCAATTTCCTCCCCCAGGGCGAAAATCAGTGCACACAGGAAGCTCAGATGTACGAATGTATTGTTCAAAATTCTGTCAAAAAATTAAAGATAGACAATAAATTAAAGTAAGAAAAAATAAATAGTTCATGAGTGTTAGAATTATTGTTATATTAAAAACAAAAACATTTCACAGCAAATTTATTTTTCAAAAGTGAATAATTTGTAACTCCATTGGCATAATTTCAATAAAATTACGCATGAAAGTTGGATTAACAAATTACAAAAACATAAAGGAAGATTAACAACATTTTTGCTAATAAAACAACTATATCAATTCCACATTCAAGAAGAGTGGTATGCTTTGCACCCTCTGAATTGGAGACTATAAGGCCAATATGTTTATTTATGTATTTCTGCTTATTTGCTTCTGCATAATTTCAGATTTGTGAATTTCTTACAAAGTGGTGTAGCATTTGAGTTTACATCATTACATGACGTGAGTAAAGTTACATTTCAAAAACATTTTAAAGCAGAAGGTCTGTTAAGTCTGGTTGGGACTACCTTCAGAGGTCACGATGGAGACCGAACAAATACAAAAATGTTTTAAGATTCTTTTTTATAATGCAACAATGCCCATTTCATTGCATTTTACTGTTTGACAAAATACATCTGAATAGTTTATTGAGTGTATTTTGAAGCAAATAATAATATTAAAATATTTACCATTAATGATGAATCCCAATGAAACTAACCTGAGCTATTTTTTTATGTGTTTCTCTCAAAGTTATGATACGAGTTCCTGGAACACAAACCGCATTATCTGATGCAGTACTACCAATAAAGAAGCCAACCGTTTTCGGATGACCATCAACACCATTTCTTATGCTGAATTCATCCTTGTTGCGATACTCCATTATCGCTGGCTGGAACACATTGTTATTAGGATTACTTCATGCAATTAACTAACTATTCACTCTCATTTAAAGAATATGAGTGAAAATGAAACAAATCAAAATGTACTTTATATCGATTTGCTTTACATCATTTCACTGTTTAAATAATATAAATTACTAATATTGATAGAATTTGTAGAAAATACTTAAAACACACTGTAGTTAGTTCTTATTTATTATTTTTTGTAAATAATTATTCTTATTGAGTTTTCTTTTAACTTTTCAAGTTAACATTTGAGCATCTTAAATTAATATTTAAAAAAACAAAAAGTGTAAAAATTGACAGTTTTATTATTTTTTATTTCATAACCTTACAACAATGAATATAAAACAATAATAACAATGAATTACTTTTACTAAAAAACTAAAGACACTTATAGGCTACAGCTTTATTTTTCCTTATACTGACTCTCCTTCTTTGGTTGGAAGAGTCATTCTGTAAGAGTGCAATGCATATAGCTGTATCTGATTCATCATGATTTCTTTTTAAATAATGTCCAATATAGTAATAATAATAGAAAGTATCTGGACCCAGTGCCTCATAGAGTAACTACCGTAGTCATTAAGTCAGAGGCACAGTAACCACTTCTATCTCTAGAGACTTTCATTTTCAGATTTTATATTAATGATGAGGTCAACTCAAGACCCATGGGAAATTTTGCAGTATATTTTCTTTCAATTATATGATTTTTCACACGATTGTAATTGATTTATTATGATATTTATTATTACTACTACAACTACTACACAATGGTCTAGATAATATCTAAGTAATTAAAGAGGTAATAAATGACCGACTCCAGATCATAAAATGTAAACTCTTTGGGTAAATGATTTTTAACTCCGTTAATGGCCTGAAAATTGTAGTGTCACATGTAGCCATGCTTTTTATCTGAAATATAACTGTCTTTGTTCATTATGCACCCATTAAAAATGTCCAACAAAGAACACAACATGATGTACAACGGTACCGATTACAATATAAGAGATTTAGAACATCTATCTTTTATACATTTACATTATTATCAGCACACATAACAAATTTAATAAAAATTTTAGACTAATTAGAACAATGAAGGTGAAATAAAGACCTCTTACAAACAAGAAAAATAGTTTTGAAGAAGTCAGAAAATATTATTATGAATTTGAAGAGAAATATAACAGTGTAACTAAAACCTCTTCCAAATAATAGTATCTTCAAATAATACTGTCAATGACTCATACACATTTGAAATTTAACAACAATTTTTCAAGCTAATTTTACTTACTGATGGTTTTACATAATAAATTTTGGGAGTCACACTCAAACGTCTTTTCCCTTTACGATTTGCATTAACTCTTTCATTTATCATTTTCACAACATTTTGAGACCATTTATGTTTTTCTCTGAGCTGCTCATCATATGGGATCTTCCATAGAGGTGTCATTACATCTGAAAGAAGTTCATATTGGTTGCTAATAGTTACAGCAGTCCCTTCTGCAAGTGAAATCTCTGGATCTTCGAGCTGTCAAACACAAAAATTGTGATAAATTTGCAATCTAAACATAATACTTTTAGGGACTAACATAATACTTTACAGAAAAATATAGATGATATGGTTTGTCAAAGATTTCTAAATAGGAAGATATGAAATCGTTTTTGCTCGTACCTCCTTTGCTGCAGAAACTTTACTCGAGCACAGACGTATCCTAATCAAATGGCATATATCAACTGTATTTGCAGGACGACTTTGGTGCTTAAGTGCAAAGATCTTAATGTTTCTGAAGACTGGAATCATAATGAATTGATGAACAATCTTCGTTCAAGTTGTCGACGACGGCAATTGCTTTACTTCTTCAATAACATAAAGCGCATTCTAAACATAACCTCTTGATGATGTGAGGTAGTTTTTCAATGAATTTTTCTACAATATGAAGGTTTAGAAAAGATGCTCGTTTCACATTTCCTGAAGTATAGTATATTTTAACACACATAAATACCAACAAATTACTGCTATTCCGCGACCACTGTTCGTAATACCCGGGAAGCGTCAAATCTGCTACGGTTGGCTGCAGTGTGGTGCAGTGCTGCTCCTTGGCCCTTCTACCGTCCTCCAGAGGGCGCTGGCTCCTGCCATAAAGACAAGGAGGTTATAATACATATTATAACCTCCTTGCATGAAGACTTTCAGAATCCTAGTTCAAAATGCCACCACCAGTAAAAATTTCATTCAAAAAATTATATCTGATTACATTGCAAACTATTGGGTGGCAACCCGGCGTCGCTGACCGAATTCGTTTCGTTTGATTACTGGCTGACACTGAACAAGAACTGACAGTGGTATTAAAAGCGCACGTTTTCTTCAGCCCCGGAATACCTACCCCCAGACCCTACAACCAGAAATGTTCGATCCCATAGAATAGAAACTATTTTGCATACGAAAACGAAATACAAATTTGATATAAAATACCTTGTCAAAATAACGAAACTCCCCACTTCTCGCGCAACAAGCGAAGCGAGGGCTGAAGGAAACGTGCACGAATAATATCATAAAATATTTGACATTTTAACTAATACGCTACAAAACTATGATAATGGGATAATTGACATTTTTCATTCACTAATAAAACATCGAAAATGTGGAAAATCGAGCATAAAACACGGATGTTAGAAAAACATCGTCTGTAATGTAGCAATGATTAAAACATCGTTTTTTTTTACAAAACATAAGTATTTGGAAAATGCCAAAATCGATGACTCATCCTTAATGTACCAGTAAGTTACATAGTAGTTAATTTTCTTTATCTTCTAAAAGCTGTTTCATCTTGATGGATTATGTAGCAGATTCATGTGGAGTTCTAAGGTTCAAATTTTAGAATAAGATTTTGAAATGTTTTATTGCAAAATCGATGCAATCGTTTTAGTTTTATTAAATACTTATTGTTTTCATTAGGTAGACTTTATAGTTTCTTAGTAAGTAGTGTAGTTCTACTTAATGCATTTTGTATCCTGCTATCCATTTTATTTATCCATTCAAAAATTATCCTATGCATTTTTTCAATAAAATCATATTCATTAATCTAATTACTATGATCATAATCACGGAAGACGAAACGATCCATTTTGTGTATTACCTTATTTTCTATTTTATAAGATTTCATATTTTACAAAATTTTTTATTATAAAATATTTTACAAAATTCAAAAACAGACAGTGCACCCAAAATTTTAGACACAATGTTCGTTTCCGAAACTTCTTCCTATGAAATTCTCAAAATAATCGGTAAACTAAAAAATAAATATTCGTCCGGTTTAGATGAATTCCCGGATTCTTTGTTAAAGACTTGTGCGTATGCCATTATACACCCGTTAACTCACATATTTAATGCATCTTTATGTACTGGAACGTTTCCAGATATTTTCAAAACAGCTAAAATTAAGCCGCTCTTCAAAAAAGGCAACAAAAATGAAATTCAAAATTATCGGCCCATCTCTCTTCTATCAGTTTTTTCAAAAATATTAGAGAGACTTTTTTACGTACGAATGGAAACCTTTCTCACTAAACACGACGCGCTTTCAGATTGCCAACATGGATTTAGAAAATCAAAATCAACGGAAACAGCTATATTTTCTTTTCTTAAAGATGTCGCCTCATCATTAGATCAAAACGAGGCACCTATTGGATTATTTTTAGATCTCTCAAAAGCTTTTGACATCATTGATCATGACATTTTACTTTCAAAATTACCTTCATATGGAATCCGTGGTATTGCTCTAGATTGGTTATGTTCGTACCTTAAACAACGATCTCAGAAAGTTGAAATACCTTACTGGAATGATGGAACATTACGTACGCACCTTTCCGACTCTTTGCCCGTTGCATGTGGAGTTCCTCAAGGATCGATTTTAGGCCCTATTCTGTTCCTACTTTCCGTAAACGATATGCCCTCGACGATTCGAAACGGAAGAACGGTTCTCTTTGCGGATGATACGAACATCCTTTGCAATAAAGAAACCGTAAATAGTACAATATCAGATGTTTCAAATTGGTTCCGAAATAACAAATTAATAGTAAACGAAAAGAAAACGGTTTTAATGCAGTTTTCCATTTCAAATAAACAATTCTGTGCTCCATTGAAAATGAACGGTGTACCATTGACTGATGTTAAGGCAACAAAATTTTTAGGTCTCTCAATTCAGTCAAACCTTAAATGGAACGTCCATTTAAATGAATTGAACACAAAATTAAGTTCATTATGCTACGCGTTCAGAATTCTTGCAAATTCAGTCAGCCTTCATACTGCTCGTTGTGTATACTTCGCGAATGTTCATTCCCGCCTGACATATGGCATAATATTCTGGGGAAATACATCTTATAGCTCCCAGACTTTTAGATTACAAAAACGAATTGTACGAATAATAACCAAATCCCACCCACGTGATTCATGTAAGCCTCTCTTCATTAATCTAGGAATTCTACCATTACCGTGTCTTTTTATTTACGAATCAGTGGTTTTTGTAAAAAATGACTTGCTCAAGGGCGGGAATATTTTTTCAGAAAATGCCGAAGTCTATTACTATAACACTCGACGTAGAAATCATATTCATCAGGTGACAGTATCAACAGCTCATTACAAAAAATTCACATACAATACATGTACATTATTTTACAACACTTTGCCAGATGACATTAAACGATTAAATTCAATAGAAAAGTTTAAATCACAAGTGAAATCGTTTCTGCTGCATAACTGTTTCTATACAATTAGAGACTATACTGAGCATCACAAGAAAAGTAACATTAATTTTAACAATGATACATAATGCATTAATTACCATTTGGACTGTATAAATGAGTATAAACAACCTGTAACAACTATTGTACACAGCCTTCCGGGTCAATGACCCCCATCTCGATCAGGTTTTTCGTCCAGTTTCCCTGATCCATTGAGCAAATGCTGAGATGGCCCCTTGTTTTGCTTCTGGACATAAATGTAACTTCATTTTCTGTGCACGTCTTCTAGAATTCAGTGGGAAATACAATTATTCAAATTATCGTTTCCATGTTGTCGCGGCAGGAAGTAATAAGAGCCAAAATTTATTGCTTATTTATCCTTGAAAATAGATTTTATTACATGGGAGTTTTTTTTTTTTCTCCCTTTCAAAATTCAAAATTTATTGCTTATTTATCCTTGAAAATAGATTTTATTACATGGGAGTTTTTTTGTTTTTTTTTCTCCCTTTCAAAATTCAAAATTTATTGCTTATTTATCCTTGAAAATAGATTTTTTACATGGGAGTTTTTTGGTTTTTTCTCCCTTTCAAAATTCAAAATTTAAGTAGTATATGACTTAGTGTAGGGATCACAGAATTTTGAAAATGTGCACACAATTCACTTTTTCCCATAGCCGTCATACGCAGTTTTTAACTGTTTTTTGACGTAAATAAATAAATAAATAAATAAAAAATGACGTCCGCAGACCATGGCTGTGAGCTCCACTTGTTCAGATATGTTGGTATATGTAAGGCATTGGGATAATGAATGTGTCTGCGTGCGAGTATATATGTATGGTAATGTAGAGTGAGTACAAAGGGAAAATGTATCTATGTTCTCGAGTGTAGAGCTAAGTGTTTTCCAATTATAAGAAGTCAAGTGTTGGGTTGTAATTCTGTAGTAGTATAGTGTTTGTATGAACAAAACAATGAATGTTTCAGAGTATATATTAGTATGCAGCTGTGGACATTTTAGTTTCGTGCAGCTTGCGTTTTTATTTCTCTTAGACTAGTGTATTTTTATGTATAATATTCTTTTGATACTATATATTGGATTACTCTTCAGAAATCTACCACCTGGTACAGTGGTGACTCGTGGTCATACTATTAGGGTGTGCAACGCCTCTCTTCTCTCTCCCTTCCTCCCCCCTCTCTCACACACACACATGCCCATACATAAGGCAATCATTACAATTGTAATGTATGCCTATGTATGCTTGCATGCCTGTGTATGCTTAAGCATACACATATATTCATTAACATAGATAATGACAATTAGAAACAAGGAATCTTATGAAGTTTGATAACATGTTGAATACTTCCTTTTATCACCAACGGGGGTTGACCGCATTTCTTTTCACAACATTCGTTTCGACTTCGCTCGGCAAGGACCCCTCCGAAATATTTACTACTTGTGTCGTGTTACCGCATGATTCGGCACTTCCAGAACGTTTTTCAAAGGGTGTCAAGAAACACATTGATTTGAAACTTTTTTACTCGCACTTTTATTATGGAGGATTTTCCACATTTTAAGGGAGAAAAAATCCTTCGTACGCCTTCCTTCGGAGGGGAAGTACAGCCGGCTCTCCCATGTTAGTAGATTTACTGCGAACGGATTTACTTTACTCGAAAACTTAAGCCCATTTTCAAAACCTCAAAAATGGCACCATATATTTTGATTAAACTTTTGCCTCCCCAGACGCTTAAAAAATGTGTGATGTCTCTTTTTCGTTAATATCTCCGAATTTTCGAAGATCGCAAAGTTTGAAGTTTTTTCAGCTTCTTCCTACCACTACAATATTGATGATAAGAGATTTTTCCTTCAAAATGTCTGTTCTTCAAATACAAATCTTATAATAACGTATGTATTTGCAATTTTTAGAAATACGAGTTCTTTTCGCGTAATTTATTTATTTATTTATTTTACGTCAAAAAAAAACAGTTAAAAACTGCGTATGACGTGCTATGGGGAAAAGTGAATTGTGTGCACATTTTCAAAATTCTGTGATCCCTACACTAAGTCATATACTACTTAAATTTTGAATTTTTGAAAGGGAGAAAAAAAGAAAGAAAAAAACTCCCATGTAATAAAATCTATTTTCAAGGATAAACAAGCAATAAATTTTGAATTTTGAAAGGGAGAAAAAAAACAAAAAAACTCCCATGTAAAAAAATATATTTTCAAGGGTAAATAAGCAATAAATTTTGAATTTTGAAAGGGAGAAAAAAAACAAAAAAAAACTCCCATGTAATAAAATCTATTTTCAAGAGAAATAAGCAATAAATTTTGGCTCTTATTACTTCCTGCCGCGACAACATGGAAACGATAATTTGAATAATTGTATTTCCCACTGAATTCTAGAAGACGTGCACAGAAAATGAAGTTACGTTTATGTCCAGAAGCAAAACAAGGGGCCATCTCAGCATTTGCTCAATGGATCAGGGAAACTGGACGAAAAACCTGATCGAGATGGGGGTCATTGACCCGGAAGCTGTAGTACAATAGTTGTTACAGGTTGTTTATACTCATTTATACAGTCCAAATGGTAAATAATGCATTATGTCTCATTGTTAAAAATAATGTTACTTTTCTTGTGATGCTCAGTATAGTCTCTAATTGTATAGAAACAGTTATGCAGCAGAAACGATTTCACTTGTGATTTAAACTTTTCTATTGAATTTAATCGTTTAATGTCATCTGGCAAAGTGTTGTAAAATAATGTACATGTATTGTATGTGAATTTTTTGTAATGAGCTGTTGATACTGTCACCTGATGAATATGATTTCTACGTCGAGTGTTATAGTAATAGACTTCGGCATTTTCTGAAAATATATTCCCGCCCTTAAGCAAGTCATTTTTTACAAAAACCACTGATTCGTAAATAAAAAGACACGGTAATGGTATAATTCCTAGATTAATGAAGAGAGGCTTACATGAATCACGTGGGTGGGATTTGGTTATTATTCGTACAATTCGTTTTTGTAATCTAAAAGTCTGGGAGCTATAAGATGTATTTCCCCAGAATATTATGCCATATCTCAGGCGGGAATGAACATTCGCGAAGTATACACAACGAGCAGTATGAAGGCTGACTGAATTTGCAAGAATTCTGAACGCGTAGCATAATGAACTTAATTTTGTGTTCAATTCATTTAAATGGACGTTCCATTTAAGGTTTGACTGAATTGAGAGACCTAAAAATTTTGTTGCCTTAACATCAGTCAATGGTACACTGTTCATTTTCAATGGAGCACAGAATTGTTTATTTGAAATGGAAAACTGCATTAAAACCGTTTTCTTTTCGTTTACTATTAATTTGTTATTTCGGAACCAATTTGAAACATCTGATATTGTACTATTTACGGTTTCTTTATTGCAAAGGATGTTCGTATCATCCGCAAAGAGAACCGTTCTTCCGTTTCGAATCGTCGAGGGCATATCGTTTACGTAAAGTAGGAACAGAATAGGGCCTAAAATCGATCCTTGAACTCCACATGCAATGGGCAAAGAGTCGGATAGGTGCGTACGTAATGTTCCATCATTCCAGTAAGGTATTTCAACTCTCTGAGATCGTTGTTTAAGGTACGAACATAACCAATCTAGTGTACGAACATAACCAATTTTGTGTGAAATACAGGCAATTTCTGAGCAGTTATTTCTTAAAAAACGGCTTCAATTTTTTCTTTGAATTTTTCCTGTAGAGCGTTACACAAAAAAATTGTACAGATCCCGCCCAACTCGGTATTTTCGAAAATCGCAAAACATTAACATTGCCAAAATAAAAAAAATGTATGATAGAAATTAAATTGTTATGAAAATTAGATCTTTAAGGGGAGCTGGAGGGGGTGTTTAGTAATTACCTTAACAAGCTTTACTAATTAGCTTATTATGATATCGTAGGCTTCCGCTGCCAGTCATGATCTGGGCTGTCCGGTTGACGCCGCGTCGAAGGCTGAAGTGCCGTCGTTTCGACCGACATATCGCGGTCCTCTTCAGGGCTGTATTGCCACTTGGTGGTACCATTACCGATTTATGTTCACTCTGTATCATTCACAGTAAAATATGAACATACTAACTTTACGAAATATTAAGAGAGATCTAACAAGAAAAAGTGTTAAAAAAATAGGATATTATTAAAAAAAATAGAAACTAAATAATAGTTGTTTGAGAGGAGTGCAAATCATTCAGTATAATATGTTTGAATATCTAATCAATATTCCTGCCAAGTTTCAACACATCGGCTCCAGTATAGAAAATGCCATTTTAACATGATAAAGAGTATTCATTCTGGCTCCCTTTAAAATAGGTCGTTTACTTTTTTTAAACAAGTAGTTTTAAATAGGTTTTGCTTGAAGTTAATGCAATTTATATATTTTTTTCTCAAAAACAGCTCCAAATTTTGTCTTCAATTTTTTCCCCTCAGATACAGCAGATTGTGCTTAAAAAATGGCTCAGGTCCAAATTTCAGGAAACTCTTTCTTTTTTAATTGTAAACTTAAAATTAATGTTCCAAAACTACAATATTGATGATTGAGTTGTTTTCCTTAATGAATTCTGTTCTTTAAAATTAAATTTTGAAATAATGTAAATGAAATTCTCTGAATTTTTGAAAATTTCAAATGCAAATAAATGTCCAACCTTTTTTAAGAATTGGGAGGGTTAAGTTTATGTGTGTGTAGGGATAGAATGTCCAGTGTGTTAGCTCTAAGGGTCCGAACTTGAATCTCTGTGGGGATTAAAAAAAAAATTGCTCTTGGAAATACTTTTTCAGGTATACACTGTATCATAATATTGTGAAGCCTTTCCAAAAAATGCAAGAAAGAATGTGCTGTTGTAGAACTAGTTTATTAACTAGTGTTGTACATGAGGCAAGACATTTGTTTTCTAAACGTGTCAGGTCATAAAAAGTGTGCAATTCAATTATTGGTAAAGGATGGTTACGTAGTCTAAAAATATCAAAGTGAATATGAAATTATTCAAATTTCTATTCTAATCCAATCAATATTCTAATCCAATTCAACAAAATAATTAAGGTTAAAAATTAAGAAAAAAATATTTGTCCAACTAGCTGATCAGTTTTTCCTACCCTTGGTAATAAAGACTGACTACTGATTATCTTTACAATTAACTGACAGACTAGGAAGAAATTCTAGATTAAGATTGAAAGCATAAATTCCTCAATGATTCAGTTCATCAATGCATTCCCTTTGTTAAGATATTCAGAGTGAATACAACTTCATTCACTCATTGAGTTCTCAAAAAATCGTTCATGTATTATATGTGTAATAGAAAGAACAAGTCTTGGTGTGAATAAAAAAAAAATTCTGTTAGGAAACACTTTTTCAGGTCCATGTAGTATCATATTGTGAAGTCTTTACAAAAAATGCAAGAAAGGATGTACTGTTCTAGCACCACTAGTTTATTAACTAGTGTAGTACTTGAGGTATGACCTTGATGTGTGACAGTCATAAATAAAGCATATACGGTATAAAAAAAATTGAAAGTGATTATAAGCTGTCATTATATGTTAGTTATAATATTCTTTTTGACATTTTTTTTCAATTAAATAGAATTTTTAACAGCTTACAATACATCTCCCATGACTTCATCTTTATCTTTCTCTACTTCTACTCTTCCTAATTCACTGGTTTTCAAAGTCAGTTCTGTTTGATTACAGAGTTCCATCAAAGGGAGCTGTATGCTTTGTTTAAAATTTCAATCATACATCAACAAAGTACAAAATACCTATATGCTTACTGTTATAATTCATGTTTATCTTGACTCTTATTAGTTGGTGCATGTTAAAAAAAAAAAGAACCAAGAAACACAAAACTTCACTGAGTCATTTCATAGCTTTGATGAAAGAAGAAATAATGGAGTATGAAACAATGAAAACATTAGGAGTTTTCTGAATCATCAGAATTCTGCAATTCACCTTGCAAAATTATCCTTAATATGATTCTCAATTAATTATCCATGAAATACATTGACCTTTCCTAAAAGTGAGGAAGAAATAATTGTTCACATTTACATTATGAATTGGGTCTTAAAAATAGTATATATAACTCAATTTAAGAATGTGATTGTCATGGTTTGTGTATTAATGAATACACATACCCTTGTAGGCACTAATTAGGAAACATGCATAAGTTTCAGAACAAAATTTAAATATTGAAGACGCAGTGAAAATTAAAAACATTTGTTCTTTAAAATTTTTTCATACAAATGATACAATATATAATATATTTTATGTACACAACATTCACTGACATTCACAATACCTTTGGGATTGTAGTAGGATAGCGAAAAATATCCAACCTAAGATATTTTCCTTTGGACAAAATACTAGAAAAAGTTACATCACTTCTTGTACTCACTGGTTGAACAAAATGTTTCATAGAACCATCATATTTATGGTATGAACATCACGTAGAAAATTAGTTTACAGTTTCACTTCCACAGAATTCAGTCACTACAACAAGCTCACTAAAAAGGACTAGAGTCATATCCATTCATTCACTTCATTTATATAAAAATTCTCTATAATTTCCTTAAATAATGAATGTGACCTGAGAAAATTCAACATGCAGACCACAGCGGAGTGTAGCATACTTTGTATGCAATATATTCAATACATGGTATCGGGCAGTTTTCAAAGTAGAAATTAGCTACTTCATTTTCAGAGAGTCTTTCTATATTTCACTCATCAATTGACTGTGCTTGCAGCAGAGGAAATTGATAGATGGCCACGATTTCTGCAGGAGAACTTGCCAAATAATTTCTGAAAAAATAACAAAAAAGAAGTAATATGAGTTAATAGGATAAAACAAATTTTTTACATTCACATTAACATTTTTTCAATTACATCAGCTTGTAACCTAAAGGTAAAGTATTTAATAATTATAAAGAAATGTTTGAAATTGATTGGAGTCTATCAATCTAGTTTTTGAATATATGTTAAGTTAAATTAGAAATATTTTTACCATTTGTATTCAAAACGCTGAAGAAATGTTTTCAAAATGAGTAGCTAATAAAAATTCCTATTTATTTATTTATTAATTTACCCTAATCTGAATGAGAAAATCAGTCCTAGAGGAAGGGTTCAAGAGCTAGAGCATTGGAATGTGTTTTTTGATTAAAGGTAATTCTTTAGAGAAAGGAAAGAAGTTATTTGAATTTTTATTGGGACACAAGATATTGAAATAGATGACTATATTAATTTACAAACAAGAATGTATGATCTAGTTTGGTCTCAAAATTCTTGTTCATGCCTCTGTAATGCCAGACATATCCATGTGTATTCCAGTTTGTTAGTATTTTAAGCTCTTTCCAAAGAAATTTCTCCTTAACACAAAACTTTTTCTTGACTAACTTTAATCTACGAATATCATCATTCTTTACAATAGTAAATTACTGATAATAACTGATTAATAATTAGAAATAATAATTAAAATTTTCTCTAGTTCTTTAAACAATTATTGTTTATCAATTATTAAGAAAATGATAATGGAAATTGATACCAATTATTGATTATCAACTGTGTAACATTCAATTACCAATACACACATGCAAAAAAGTACCAAAGGAAATGTTATACATTTTTAGAAGGTTTTTTTGATTCTTAGGTTTCATTTAATCATCATTCCTCATCATTTTAAAACTTTATGTTCCAAATTATGTAACAATCACACTTGTAAAACCCCTGAATTTGCAATATTGGAAGATTGCCTCTCGAAGCACTAAACTTCTTTCAGATGAGTACATTGTCCAATTATGTGACTAAAGTGAGAGTTTTTCTAGGAGTAATTTTTACGAAAATCACATATCAGAGCTCGATTGGTCTAAAGTGCAACATTTAATCAGTATGATTGTTTAATTTAGTTGGCTTTCTTATAAAAAAGATTGTTGTCTTTTCATTGTAATCGAAGTTTATAAATTGCTTCACATGGAATGAAAAGTGAAACATTGGTAATTATAAACCTTCGAATGCACAGCTGCGGTTGTATGCTGGTGCTGATACAATGCAATGTACTGTTTGTGCCTTTTTGGAGTTAGTGGTGTAATACAGAATCAAATGGTCCCGAACCGGAAACTGGAAAGTCCTTACATCCCTGGACAGCTGTGATGTAAATTTATTCTAGAATCAGTAGCAATTACCACAATGCCTGGGATGGAAGTTGTATCAAAAATATTTCATCTTATTTATTGAGCTGAGGAAAAATGGGTATCGGGGATAAGGTAATGGTTGTTGAACACTATACTTTAGGCTAGTAACTAATATATCTCTACTGTAATTAGAGAACGGCTAGAATAATGAATATATGAACACGAGCTTATTTCAATTTTTGATTGGCAAGTTGCAATTTTCTCAGAATACCAGAAGCCTTTACAAAATTACCAATAAAAATGTATAGCTTGAATTTAATCATATTTGTAGAGAAAATGCATATAGTCTATTAGCGCTCTTTAAAGTATCATATTTGTTAATCACATCTTGAGATATGTTTGCTGACTGCAAGTAATAATTAATTTTTCCTTAAGTTTACGTACATTGTACTGAACTTTTTCACACGAACAGCATTAAAGTTGATATGTTTATTCGTACGAACTTATTTTCTCCAAGGCTTCACGTACGGAATGTTCTAATTTGATCAACTTCATCAAACTCTCAGGATATTACGCTAATTCTACTTCGGTTACCTCGTTCTTGAATCACCACAACGATTCACCGAGATCTCTGTGACGCAAAAGGCTCGCAGCAGTTGCAGGTTCTCTGTGAATCTAAGACAGTGAATGCACGCAGATGTAGTGGTGCGCCACAAAGAGTTTCCGTGAACTGCGAGTATGGACATTGGGCCGGGTAGTTATTCGAGGGTGACGGTCTAGTTAACGCATATTACTATCCCCCAGGCCGCTCAAACATTCGGGTCGGCAATACGGACAGTGGGGTATACGGACATTGTGCCCATAGGCGGCGAGGCCCGACAAACACACTAACTTTTCAGGCTCGCAATGTGCCGGGACAAGTCCCACTAATGACCCGTGAGTGTAGGGCACCGCCACGAGGAAGCCTAGAATCCAATTGGGGGCCACCCTGGCTCTTATTATACGCGCTCGTTTTCTTGAGCTCCGGAATACCTACCCCCACTCCTTTGCCAACATAGTTGAATTAAGAATAAAAGATAGCAACGAGCATTGTGGACAAAATCTGATCATCAGAAATGTTCGCTCCCTTGTAATAGAAACTCTTTTGCATCGAAAAACTAAGTACAAATTTGAAATAAAGTTCCTTTTGTCAAAATAACTAAACTCCCCACTCCTCTCGCAATCAGCGTAGCAAGGGCTCAAGAAAACGTGCGCGGATAATACACCTGAGTGGCTTGCGACTCCGAACCTCTGGGTTATTGAGTGGAGTCGTCGGTTTTCTCGAATGTCTGACCCATGCCAGCCAAGTCAGTACCCATCGCTAGCAGGCTTTGTGTGAGCCTGACCCATACCCGGCCAGACCATTACTCGCATATCACCAGTCACTTCAGCACATTGGAATATGTCCCACTCTCGAAATTATAAACGTTAATAAGGCGCTTTCTGGCGCGCAACAAGTTTAACTGTGCCCATAACATTACAAAATAGTTTCCCAATATGTTTAAAGCGGGCCCGATATTATGTTCCGAGATCCAAACATCAAAGGGAAGAATCTTTTCCAAAGGTGGATGTTGCAGGTTCATTAAGCTCGCTACAACACCTCCATCCAAGATTGAGGCCTAGGAAAAAGTGTTGAATTTTGTCTTCACAAACTCCATAGGCATCCCAGGAGCTGGGCGAGAGACTGTTGATCTTTGACTAGATTAGGTAGAGAGCCGGACCATCTTATCCTACGTGCAATTTTTGGGAAGCGAAGTGGCCCCTAAAAGGACCATTGAAATTTAACAAGCAAAAAAATTGATAGTATATCAAATATATTTGCAGAGTCTCTGTCCGAGATGCTCCAACCAGTGGGGGATTCAGAAAGTATTTCTGGGAGGGAGTAATTTCAATTCAGACCTCCATAAATATTCTTGAAATAGTAATATTTTTAATGATTAGCATGAATGAAAAAATGTACTAGTTTATTCATAATGGAACAATTCTTTGGATGTGATGAGATTTACGTATGGTAACTATTTTAAATAACTTGAATGAAATTAGAAAAATGTTGCCTCTGGAGGGAGACATGGTCCTCGTGACCTCTAGTCCCGCCACTAATTCTAATCCGAAACTCTCCCTATCCCAGATTCAGCAATCTTTAAATACTTCCGAAAGTCTTCCATTTACCAGCAACCACGCTAGCCAGATCACGAAATGAAACAGACCATCAGTACCCTTAAATCCAGCAAATACGACATCCGCGGTATTCTTTCTTTACAATTCCTACACCACACCCAAAATGCTATTGACGATTTTCTTACCAAAATTCCTGAATTCATGTTTTAATCCGTTACATTTCCGCATCTCCTGGAAGACTGCTGTTGTTATCATCACAAACCCGGCAAAGATCATCAGTTCCACTTTCACGATTGTCCCATAAGCCTCCTATGCATCCCAGGAAACATTTTTGAAAAACTAATCTTCCAAACTTTCATTATGGCCCTCAGCATTATAAAACCTCTACATTCCTCAACCAAAATCCCACAGTTTTTAGCGATACAAAGGCATGTGGTTCCGTAATTCATAGCATAGTCGTAAATGAAATACACCCGTGTTTACCCAACACATATTCCCGACGTTTCAACACAACCGAACAGTTTCTCTTTCGTTCCTCATCAGACAACTCCCAAGTACCAGGTGCAACCGGCGCGGCGTTCCATAGGGCATCGTGCTGTCATAACCCCTTATTCGTTTATATACATGGAATATCTACAAACACTGATCACAAATAAAAAAAACTCTTTACGCCGATAATCTACCCTTCCTCCTATCCCACAACACCTTAACTTGGCATCGGTAGCTAAATTTCTCAACTATGCTCCGTGAAGTCAGCGAAGTCAAGCAACTCGAGACACCGTGGATTCCTGGATGGGTGTCCGTCTGGGAACCCCGGAGATCTAACGACAGCGACTCGCTGGCCGAAGGGATAAAAGGCAAAGATTGACTACGACTGACGGTGATTGACTAACTTAAAGAGAGGATTACTTCACGTTCGACGCTAGTTAATGATTAAGAAAACGTTGCAAGAAAACGTAACAGAATTTTAAAACAAACACCCCCGGAAAAACTTCAACTTGCCCTTAACCAGTTCGGACTCTGGGATCAAGAAAACTCCATTACCATCATTTCCACCAAATGACAATCAACAGAATTCCTCTAGGAGATAAACCCAACACAACAATGCTCTCTCAGAAAAAATCAAACAACCGTTCCCTTACTGCTCGAAATATCCTACCTCGGAATAATTTTTCACCGCAAACTCCTTTAGCTCTCACCTATCCATATAACCACTACCAAAGACCACTGTATTGCTTACTCTCGTAACCCAGAGATCACTATCCAAATCACGCAAATTTACAGACCACTATACCTACATTCGGCCATTTCTAATTTATGCTCTCTCACCCAGGTTAACAACATCCTATGAAAACTACATAAAACTCCATGCAGGAAATAGAATTATAAAATTAATATTCAGGCCATCCCTGTATACCAACTATAACGATATCCGTACCCAAAATAAAAATCCCACATATTATTACATATACTCAACAAGCTTTCATCGAAAGATTTCCAGAAAATCCTAAATGGCCAACCCTTACAAAACCTCAAGCAATGCTCAATAAATCATACAGACACGTGAAAAACTGTCTCTAGACAAACTTTCCCTTCTTCTGATCCGAGTCAGAGGCGAGAACAGACAAAACGTTATGTCTACTGATCACACAAACATGGTTGGCACAAGGTTCCGGACTAAGATCAAAACGTAATAGCGACAAGAAAATACATTCTCCCCCCTCCCCACAGCTAATCTCATATCCTTCTTCTCCATTAAAGACAAATACCCTAAACAAATTCTGTCAGAATACCCTTCTATCTTCCCTCCTTCCCTAGACATAAACCATAATACAATAACCACTTCATACAATTCGTCCTTTCCTATCCTCCTTTATACGGTGGAAAAAGGTCTAACCTAAAGAGAAACACCCTAACAACAGCCCGCGTGAAGAATCCCTCTTGGGGATAGGCGTTTGATAAATTAACCACCTCGACGTTTTGATGTAATACACGGTTAAGAACCTGGACGATTTTGAGTTGAGTTTCCGTATGGAGATGTTTACACTTTTAAACTAATGATTTATAGATTGCGGAATCTTTACATGAGGAAATGAGTGATAAGCAATGAATAGGGGGAGGGATGAGATTTAAAGAGGGAAAGAAGGGGAATGATATGAAGGAAAGGAGGGGATGAACAGTCCTTAAATATTCTAAAATAAGTTTTTTTGGTGAATTATTAAAATATAGTTTTCGCATCTTTAAAGGAAAAGGGTGAAGTAAAGAAATTTCATGTTCACTTTTCCAATTTGAGTGAAATTTAGAACAATCCCATTTCAATACGAAACAGATTTTGAAAATCTTATAGAAACTCTGAATGAAGAAATATATCCGCTAGAAACTGTGCATTACTTACCCTCATTCTTTTGAGTCGTATATGTTTGTGTAACACAGAATACGTTAAATCCGGGATCAAACAAATAACCACGGTTAAAAGTGATACCAGCCAAAACGAAGGAGTTGCCAGAAGCTGATTGTATATCTTGTACATAGTGGTGTCAAGGATGGATTCCCTGATAACAGATAAAAATGAGTCACTTTATCTACAATTATAAATATACACAAACGCA
The DNA here is from genome assembly GCA_011170035.1 of Teleogryllus occipitalis. Classification (NCBI taxonomy): domain Eukaryota; kingdom Metazoa; phylum Arthropoda; class Insecta; order Orthoptera; family Gryllidae; genus Teleogryllus; species Teleogryllus occipitalis. The sequence continues at coordinate 2,827 of BLKR01007193.1, read as the reverse complement.
AAATTAATTACTTCACTCATAGCCATATCAATTACATAATTTAATAGTAGTCCATATTCTTGGCACAAAATTAATTTCATTTGTACTGAAGATAAAGAAAAATTTAGTATAGTTTTATGAAATGAATGAGAAGAAATTATGTATTTTTCAATTTTTTTGGCTTTGCAGTTTTTTATCAATCTTAAAAAACATTTATTTTTCATTAGTGAATTTACAATACAATAGTAATCTAAGGATAGCCTGATACTTACAGCAGTATTGAGGAGTAAGCCAATGCAATCACAACAAATCCTAGTACGGAGATGATAATGGAGAAAACAAAAGGTAATGTCCAGTGCCGACTATGTATAAGTAGCTGAAATCATCATAACAATTATTTCATTCTATGCTACATCACACATTTTTAGTTCAAAAATATATTTAAGTAAAAACACTATATTAATTAAAATTTAATTTCTGCTACGATTTACACATTAAAACATTTATTTGTTGTACTTTCATACCTTCAGGTTCACAACTACCACAACATTGTGGAACACCACACAACCAAAGGCCCAAAATTCCAACGGTTGACTATTTTGGTGGACGACTGGATTTATGTACAACATCACGTATGGAACGAAGAACACTACCAATGAGTGCCAAAAACCTGAATACAATAATAACATTAACAAAGGAAAAACGGACAAAATTATATAGAAATAATGACTCTTGACTAAGATTCTGTCAAATACCACATTATATTTTTACTTGTATGGGGTTTTGAAAAATACGACAATTTTTTTCAAGGTTTCATCAACTCTCACTATCCATCAGCCCCTAATATTTTACAACATTAAAATTCTATCATCAGTATGTCTATATGTGCCATTTTTTTGTAAATTAATGGGAGGACATTTCATATATGAAGCGCTTTAATTTATAAAAGTCCTATTATAGTTTTGAAGAAATGTATTCAAATATATTTTTAGTATTTATGCGTAAATACGGCGAGAGTTTAAAATGAGCTGAAAATGTACCACTGTTTGAACGTTGGAACAAATTCAATACAGCGTGGCTTTCAATATCTACTTCTTTTTAAAATGTCAACGGATTTAATGTTGGGTAACAATTTGGTACATTTACTAAAATCAATATTATATTTGGCGGATACACGCAAACTCTCTGACTGCGTCGGAGAGTGTACCTAACAAACACCAGTGCACGCTGACTTGCATACCAATTAGGGCCAAATTTCACAAATGTGACTTCCGTGCGTGAGGTTACCCACACAGCCACAAATTCATTGGCAAAAACTGATTATTAGACATCGGATGTTTAGGGAAATGCCTATTTTATTCTAGCGAACGTATTTAAAGGCTGATAATAGATGTACACGAATCATGATAAATGATGACATATGACGAAGTTTTATTATGCTTATTTTTGCTTTTTTGATATAAATGCCTTTTTTGCATAAATGCTTCTTTTAGAACTGTTTGTCTTTTATGTTTTATTTTTATATACAATGCAAAGATATCGGAAAATTAGCCATGGTCTAACGTGACCATTGATTACGAAATCTTCAATTTACGTCTTGGTATTTTAAAATACAAGTGAATTCCTAAAAGTACACCAACTGATTTTTCTCCATTTCCCTATTTCACAAATACCAGCCATGTTCTGAGAACATGGTCGATACTCCGAGGGCACCGAAATTTGAAGTGGAAATAAATGTAAATTCCCAGAAGGTTTCAGTGTTGCTAATGTTGGAGCTCTAAAATATATGCCAGTCACATCATTAGATGCTGAGAGATCCTTCTCCGCATTCAAATTGATTTTGTCTCCAAATCATCGCAAATTTGAAATTGTGATCCTTGAAAAGTTACCAGTAATATGCAAATATTACTGGTCAATGCAAACTATTAGGAATAAAATGTAGTTGTAAAGATGTAAATCTAGTTTTACATTAAAATGTACGAACTTGCTTTGTGCATTTAAGTTTACAAAATAATATAGACAAAAATTACAAACAATTTTTTATTTTATTATGAATGTAACTTATGACAGTGCCTTTTTTCTCCTTATTCTTGAAATTTTCAGTGCCTTTTTAAGCGCATAAAAGACGATTTTTTAGTGCCTAAACATCCGATGTCTACTGATCATCTTCCACACCCTACATGACCTATAAGCTCGTAACATCTATTCTGAGACACATAGGTACTGTCGATTTCACCAACACCCATAAAATCTGTCTTGATCGTCTTTTTTGACGAACGTCAAATTATTGACGCAACGTTACGTTTCACCGACACATCTCTGTTAGAAAAGACGTTCCGTTAACTCCGACGATTCATCCAGGAATGTATTTTGATTTTTTCCCTCGTACAAAGGTTTGCTACAATTTATTATTTCTTTAAAAGCTTTTTTGTTTTCGTGGGATATCCTAGACGCAGTTTTATTTCTTCTAAATTCTTTAGAAACACCGTTTTCGATATTCTGAATGTCGATACGTATTAAGGATTATCCAATTAATAAAAAAAAACCAGTAATTGCTTGTTCCGAACCCAAAAAAGAAGCATCAAAATTATCTCCTTCGATATCACACACCTCCCACTTGAACAGCAAAAGAGTACAATAACTAGGTTAATTATCCAATAGAATGAAATGCAATGCAATGGCAATGAAATGAAATGAAATTAAATTAAATATAATGAAAAACAATGTACGCCTTTGATTCACCCTAACCTAACAATAGCGGTTTAATGAGTCTTCAAAGGCGTTGATGGCAAGGTATCGATCCCTGACAATTGGACGAAAATTTTGACGGTCGTCAAGCAAAACGACC
>BLKR01007192.1:0-41956 GCA_011170035.1 Teleogryllus occipitalis | reverse complement strand
TTTATTTATTTGTTTGTTTGTTTTTTGTTTATTTATTTATGTATTTATGTATTTATTTATTTATTTATTTATTTATTTATTTATTTATTTATTTATTTATTTATTTATTTATTTATTTATTTATTTATTTATTTATTTATTTATTTATTTATTTATTTATTTATTTATTTATTTATTTATTTATTTTTTACTGGTACGTTACAGATACTTATTGCCTTCGGTACGGAGCTTGACATACACTGCATAACTTACCTGGATCGAGAAGATCATAGTTACGAGAGAAATATGAAAACACTCGAATGGTACTGTACGTTCTCTTATGGAGGGAATTATGAGAGGGCAAGGGAATTATGGGATAGAAATATGAAAAGACAAACCGAGTCAAGTTAATATCTATTTCTTTAAAAAATGAGTAAATCTGAGTGAATAAAATGATATAAAAAATAAAATCATGTATGTACCACGGGCGTTAACTGGTTCTAATGATCTCGGCCGATAAAAATTCCTCGAGCATTTTGTCGCCGATCGATCATTAGAACCCTTATAACGCCCTCGGTGCACAAATAATTATTATTTACTTCATCTTTTTAACTTTTTCTAGTCGTTCAACTATTGAGAGTTAAAATGTTGAGAGTATATTCTGGAGGTGAAGAACACGTGCTCAGATTTAACATATCGCACATACGTCACATAGAGATTTAACTGTTGTTTGGCTAAATAAATGAAAAGAAATGAAATGTGAAGGAGGCGGTACCTGTGAGGCGTCGCCGGTGGCGGAGTCGAGCAGGGAGTTGGCGGCGCCGGGGCCGGCCGCGCTGTTCGCCGACGCGTCGCCCGCCTGCGCCTGGGGCGACGCCGCATCCGACGCCGCTCCTGCAACCACCACCGCACCTCGCTTCAGTCCCCTCCTCACCCTCACCCTCACCTCGTCTCAGCTCCTCCTCCTCAGCTCGCCTCACCCTCATCCTCATCCTCACCTCGCCTCAGTCCCCTCCTCCACCTCACCCTCACCCTCACCTCGCCTCAGTCCCCTCCTCACCCTCATCCTCATCCTCATCCTCACCTCGCCTCAGTCCCCTCCTCATCCCCATCTTGCCTCAGTCCCCTCCTCCTCATCCTCTCCCTCACCTCGCCCCAGTCCCCCCTCCTACTTATCCTCACCTCGACTAAGTCCTCATCCTCACCTCGCCTCAGCCCCTTCTCCTCCACCTCACCCTCACTGGACTCAGTTCCCCCTCCTCACCCTCATCCTCACCTCGCCTCGGTCCCTCCTCCTCATCCTCACCTCGCTTCAGTCATCTTCTCCTTATCCTCCTCCTCCTCACCTCGCTTCAGTTCCATCCTCACCCTCACTTAGCTTCTGTCCCTTCTCCTCAACCTCACCCTCACCTAGACTCAGTCCCCCTCCTCATCCTCACCCTCACCTCGACTAAGTCCCCTCCCTTTCCTCCTCATCCTCACCTCGTCTCCTCCTCCTCCTCATTCTCACCTCGACTCAGTCCTCTCTTCCGCACCACTCCCCCTACATCCCTCACCCTCATCCTTACCACTCACCCCTCACCCCGCCATACGAAGGTCCTGAAGTGCACTGCTCTGATAAACTAGAAGTCTTTCAACGATGAAATGTCGTAAATAAGGTAAAGGACGAACATGGTAGAAGAAAACAAGGAGAACGAAACCAATAAGGAAAAAATAATCGAAGGAGAAGTAGGGCATAGAGGAAGAGAAGAAGCTCGAGGAGAAGGATGAAAGAATAGCAAGAAGAGACAGAAAAAAGGATAAATAAGCGTAGAAGAAGGATGAGATAGAGAAGTACGAGGAGAAAGAAACGAAGGAGAAGAAACAGATTAAGGAAAACGAGGAGAAGAAAGAAGTATGCCAAGAACGAGAAGAACGACACGAATACAAAAGGAGTCCAAATAAAATAATTAAAAGGAGGAGATTGAAACGAAGAAGGGGAAGGAAATGATGGATGAGGAGGAGGAGGTGAGCGTGCCTGACCATGTTCGTGGGCGTGGGCGTGTGCTTGAGCCACGGACTTGGCTCGTACCTTGAGTGAGGGCGATGTGCCTCAGTTGAGAGTCGGTCGCGGTCGCGGGGCTGTCAGTGGGCGTGGCTATTCGCTTGACCATGTTCGTGAGCGTGTGCATGGGCGTGAGCAGAGGCGGAAGGGGGGGGGCGTGGCGATTGCGTCGTACCTTGTCTGAGCGCTGGCTGCTGGTGCTGTGTGGCCGTGTGAGTGGGCGTGTGCTGGCTGCTGGTGCTGTGTGGCCGTGTGCTTGAGCAGAGGCGGAGGGGGCGTGGCTCATACCTTGTGTGAGCGCTGGTTGCTGGTGCTGTGTGGCCGTGTGAGTGGGCGTGGCCATGTTCGTGTGCTTGAGCCAGGGCGGAGGGACCTTGTGTGAGCGTTGGGTGCTGGTGCTGCGGGGCCGTGCGAGTGGTCGTGTGCTGGCGGCTGGTGCTGTGTGGCCGTGTGAGTGGGCGTGTGCTGGCTGCTGTTGCTGCGGGGCCGTGTGAGTGGCCGTGTGCTTGAGCAGAGGCGGAGGGGGCGTGGCTCATACCTTGTGTGAGCGCTGGTTGCTGGTGCTGTGTGGCCGTGTGAGTGGGCGTGGCCATGTTCGTGTGCTTGAGCCAGGGCGGAGGGACCTTGTGTGAGCGTTGGGTGCTGGTGCTGCGGGGCCGTGCGAGTGGTCGTGTGCTGGCGGCTGGTGCTGTGTGGCCGTGTGAGTGGGCGTGTGCTGGTTGCTGGTGCTGTGTGGCCGTGTGCTTGAGCAGAGGCGGAGGGGGCGTGGCTCATACCTTGTGTGAGCGCTGGTTGCTGGTGCTGTGTGGCCGTGTGAGTGGGCGTGGCCATGTTCGTGTGCTTGAGCCAGGGCGGAGGGACCTTGTGTGAGCGTTGGGTGCTGGTGCTGCGGGGCCGTGCGAGTGGTCGTGTGCTGGCGGCTGGTGCTGTGTGGCCGTGTGAGTGGGCGTGTGCTGGTTGCTGGTGCTGTGTGGCCGTGTGCTTGAGCAGAGGCGGAGGGGGCGTGGCTCATACCTTGTGTGAGCGCTGGTTGCTGGTGCTGTGTGGCCGTGTGAGTGGGCGTGGCCATGTTCGTGAGCTTGAGCCAGGGCGGAGGGACCTTGTGTGAGCGTTGGGTGCTGGTGCTGCGGGGCCGTGCGAGTGGTCGTGTGCTGGCGGCTGGTGCTGTGTGGCCGTGTGAGTGGGCGTGTGCTGGCTGCTGGTGCTGTGTGGCCGTGTGCTTGAGCAGAGGCGGAGGGGGCGTGGCTTATACCTTGTGTGAGCGCTGGTTGCTGGTGCTGTGTGGCCGTGTGAGTGGGAGTGTGCTTGAGCCAGGGCGGTCGAACCTTGTGTGCTGCTGGTGCTGTGTGGCGGTGTGAGTGGGCGTGTGCTGGCTGCTGGCGCTGTGTGGGCGTGTGCTTGAGCCAGGGCGGCGGGCCCTTGTGTGCTGCTGGTGCTGTGTGGCCGTGCGAGTGGGCGTGTGCCGGCTGCTGGTGCTGTGTGGGCGTCTGCTTAAGCCAGGGCGGAGAGACCTTGTGTGAGCGCAGGCTGTTGGTGCTGTGTGGGCGTGTGCTTGAGCCAGGGCGGAGGGACCTTGTGTGCTGCTGGTGCTGTGGCGTGGCCATTGCAGTGGGCTGTGCCGGCTGCTGGTGTGGCCGAGGCGTCTGCTTAAGCAGGGCGGAGGGCCTTGTGTGAGCGCAGGCTGTTTGGTGCTGTGTGGGCGTGTGCTTGAGCCAGGGCGGAGGACCTTGTGTGCTGCTGGTGCTGTGTGGCCGTGCGAGTGGGCGTGTGCCGGCTGCTGGTGCTGTGTGGGCGTCTGCTTAAGCCAGGGCGGAGAGACCTTGTGTGAGCGCAGGCTGTTGGTGCTGTGTGGGCGTGTGCTTGAGCCAGGGCGGAGGGACCTTGTGTGCTGCTGGTGCTGTGTGGCCGTGCGAGTGGGCGTGTGCCGGCTGCTGGTGCTGTGTGGGCGTCTGCTTAAGCCAGGGCGGAGAGACCTTGTGTGAGCGCAGGCTGTTGGTGCTGTGTGGGCGTGTGCTTGAGCCAGGGCGGAGGGACCTTGTGTGCTGCTGGTGCTGTGTGGCCGTGCGAGTGGGCGTGTGCCGGCTGCTGGTGCTGTGTGGGCGTCTGCTTAAGCCAGGGCGGAGAGACCTTGTGTGAGCGCAGGCTGTTGGTGCTGTTTGGGCGTGTGCTTGAGCCAGGGCGGACGGTCCTTGTGTGCTGCTGGTGCTGTGTGGGCTTGTGCTTCAGCCAGGGCGGCGGGCCCTTGCGTGCTGCTGGTGCTGTGTGGCCGCGTGAGTGTGCGAGGGCGTGCGCAGAGTGGGAGGGCGTGGGGCGTGGCGCGTACCTGGGGCGAGCGCGGGCGTCTGCTGCTGCTGCTGCTGCGGGGCGGGCGCGGGCGCGGGGCCAGGGCCGCTGGGCGCCTGGGCGTCGCCGTCGGGGTGGCGCCGCTCGCCGCGCTCCTTCTTGCGCTGCTCCTTGCGCTGCTTCTCCAGCTGCCGCTGGCGCTCCTTCTCTGCAACACGCGCCACGCCCACTCCCGCGCTCACGCACACGCACACGCGCACCACCTCGGGTACGCACACGCCTCAGCACCGGAAGCCCCCAGGTCCAAGCCCAGGCACTGCTCCAGGCACAAACGGGGCCAAGCCAAAGCACACACAGCGCCAAGCTCCGGCACACACAGGTCCAAGCTCCAGCAACCTCAGAGCCAGGCCCAGCCACCCACCGGTCTAAGCCCAAGCACACACAGATCTCAGCACTGGCACTTACAGCTCCAAGCTCTGGCACCCACAGCTCCAAGCCCAAGCACACACAGGCACCAACCCGGGTACCATCGGGCCCAAGCCCAAGCACACACAGGCCTCAGCACTGGAACCGCCAGGTCCAAGCTCCAGAACCCACAGGTCCAGGCCCAAGCACACACAGGCACCAGCCCGGGCACACATAGGCCCTGCTCCAGGCACAAACGGGGCCAAGCCAAAGCACACACAGCTCCAAGCTCCGGCACACACAGGTCCAAGCCCAAGCACACACAGGCACCAGCCAGGGCACACACAGGCACTGCTCTAGGCACAAACGGGGCCAAGCCAAAGCACACACAGCTCCATGCTCTGGCACACAAAGGTCCAAGCCCAAGAACACACAGGTACCAGCCAGGGCACCATTGGGCCCAAGCACACACAGGCCTCAGCACTGGCACCCCACGTCCAAGCTCGGGCACCAACCGGTCCAAGCCCAAGCACACACAGGCCCTCGTCCAGTCACATATTTACCCCGCCTCAGGCACACATAGGCCCCAGCAAAGGTACCCACAAACAAAATCCCAATCAATCAGGCTAAAGCTCAGACACACACAGACCCAAGCCCAACCACCCACAGACCCAAGTCCTGGCAGACAAGGCCAACCATGGTCACAAGGTCAGGCACCCAAGCGCACAAGCCAAAGCATGCATTGGTCCCAGCTCAGGCACCCACGGGGCAAGCCCAAGCACACACAGGCCCGAGTCCTGACACATACAGACCTATCGGACACGAGCCCAGGATCCCAGGGCTAATGCCAAGCACACAAACCTGAGTTCAGCCACACGTACACCCAGTAATCTTGACAGCGGCATGCCCAAGTTCTATCACCTCGGCAATCACACGCCCCAAACCATGTGCAGAACCCACACATCCAAGGCCAAGCATACATAAGACCGCGCCCAGGCAGCTCGGCATCACAGCCCCAAATCCAGACATCTCGGCACATGCACGTGCAAGTCAGTCACCTTTCAAAGCAGAGCCCTAGGCCCCAGACTAGGAACCTACAGGCTCAAGCTCAGGCACCCACTGTCCCAATCTCTGGCACCCACCGAACCATGACCTAACACACTTAGGGTCAACACCAGTCACGTCGGCACCCTTAAACCCAAGCTCAAGTATCCCGATACACACGCGCCCAAGTCCAGCCATATCGGTAAATTAAGGTCTCAGCCCAAGCAACTAGAGGCGCGAGCTCAGTCACTCTCAGCCCAAACAGTTCCCCACCCACACGCACAAATCAGGGATCTCGGCAGACACACGCCAAAGTTCAGTCACCTACATACCCACAGGTCCAATCCAAGGCCTGCCCAAGCACACATAGGTACGAACCCAGGCACCTCGGCACCACAGACCACAGTCTTGGCACCTCCACACTCCCACTGGTCCAAGCCAATGCACTTTCGTACACACAGGTCCAAACCCATGCACCTCAGCACCAAATCGTTCAAGAACAGACCTCAGCCCAAACAGGTTCACACTCAGTCACTTGGCGCTCGCAGCCTCGAACCCACGTCCAGTCCAAACTCAGACCCTGTACCTCGCTCAGACCCCTCAACAGCCAAAGGTCACAGCACAGACACATCTACCCTCATGCACCAAAGCAAGCAGCAGCTCCGGATGCAGATAAACCTCGCCTCCGCTTACATCCGCGACCACGCCCGTGCACAGTCATTGCCTCAAAGCTGGAAGCCCGGGGTGTTCGGGGAGTCATGCCATGAGTGGTGTGCGTATTATGGCTAGCAGGTGTCGGTGTTCTTCAACCTGTGGAACGTGCGATTCGGCGCAGACCTACACGTCAGCTCGTGGGAATTTTCCCTCCACCGTGGCACAGCACCAGCCGGGGAACAAACTCTAAGCTGATCCCTTGCCGTGTGTAGTAGTGTGTTTGTGTAAGGGCGGTGGATAACAAGATTGGGGTATGGGGAAATCGAGCACAGTCCGTGGCCCGTTCCGTTTGTTACGTGCTGAAACAGCTCCTGTTTCTGCCTGGTATATATTAAAAATTTTCCTTTGTCACAGGTAATAATCCACTACAACTTACAGCGCTCATACTACCAGAAGAGATGGTTCTTAATAGAATTCTACAACCCTGGAGGTGGAACTCCTCCATTGATCTGGGGTTTCCAGCAACTAGATCAACGCGTCAACACGTCCTTTCATGACAGATGTCCCAGAACGGTGAGGACCCAGATGTGAGCAGAGCTTACGGCAAGAAATAAATTTTGCATCATGGACTCACGGAAGTCCAGGTGAAGAGGCACAATCAATAAGTGACGTGTATGTATGTATGTATGTGTGTGTATGAGAGAGACAGAGGAAGAGAGAGAGAGAGTGCGAGTGTGTGTGTGAGAGAGTGTGTGTGTGTGTGTAAGAAAGAGAAAGAGAGAGACAGACAGACAGAGAGCGTGTGTACTTTTACGTCATACGCAGTTTCAACTGTTTTTTTGACGTAAAATAAATAAATAAATAAATAAAATAAACCATGTTCAGCATCTTCGTACTTAGCTTGTTTAATTACGTACGGAGTGTTTCAAACCACAACTCTGCTAGTCAGTTTTTGACTTCATAGCTAATGTAGCTTCATAGCTTCATAGCTTGTTAATATTTGATTAAATGATGTTTAAGCTGCTCAAAGAATTGACTGTCGAATTCCCAACCGGGGCAGTCAATTCTTTGAACAGTCTCGGGAATTGTTTTGCTTCTGGACATAAATGTAACTTCATTATCTGTGCACGACTTCTAGTGGGAAATATAGATATTCAAATTATCGTTTCCATGTGGTCGCGGCAGGAACTATTATTCCTTGACGAAGGACATCAAGGATAAGAGCCCAAAATTTATTGCTGATTTATCCTTGGAAATAGATTTTTTTACATGGGAGGATTTTTTTTCAAAATTCAAGTAGTATTTGGCTTAGTGTAGGGATCACAGAATTTTGAAAACGTGCACAGAATTCACTTCTCCCCAAAGCACGTCATACGCAGTTTTAACTGTTTTTTGACGTAAAAATAAATAAAAAATAAAAAATTCTTCGGACACCTTAAACCCCAGAAGTATACCTCTGAAGAAGGCCACAACAAGATGGCCGAAACGTCAGCTCCATCGACCATGACGCAGCTAATCCCCGAACAGCCAAGAATTTAGCTTAAACCTCATTTAACCTCTCTATCTGCCTCCGTGTTAGTGTGTCATCCCACAGCCAGTGGACGCGTGCAGTGCAGTTGGTTGCTGTTCCATTTCAAGCGGTTAATGCAGTCGCACCGACCTTCCTGCTTGGCGGCGACGTCCGCGCGGTACTTGTCCAAGATGGCGGCCTCCGCGTCGCGCGTCATGGCCAGCAGCGAGCCCGGGGTCTCGTCCTTTGAACGCAGCGCCTGGATGTAGTCCTCCATCAGCTGCCCGATCTTGGTGCGCAGTTCAGGGAACCTAACGCACGCAGACACACATCAATCAATCAACGATGCTTTACGTTACGAGTGGGGGAGACTCAGGACATTTCGTCATCTAACAGAGAAAGACGAAAAAGTGAAACGGGATTTTAGTTAACTCAGAGGCTTATTTTAGGCTGTTGGTTGGTTAGTGGTTCTGGGCGCGTCATCAGCTTAGGTCATTAGTCCTGTTAGTGGAGTGCGTGTTTGTTCCTCGGGAGATGGCGGTGATCTTCCCCCACTGGATGGAGAGATCCGGCGCCGACCTACCGTCGGTTAGTGGGGTTTCCCCTTAACCAGGACTCTCCCACCAGCGGGGCACCGCCGCAGCCGGGACAAGCTATAAGCTCCCGACCGGTCTCCCGGAATATGTGGTAGTGTTGTGCATGTTAGTGTGAGTGTGTGTGTAAGTAAGGGGAGAGGATATGACAAGGATGAGGAAGGAAAGATCGCGCGCGGTCCGTGGTCCGTTTGTTAGCGTACTGCTCCAGGATTCATCTGGTGTTGATCGGAGAAACCATGGAAAACTACCGATCAGAGCAGCCGGCCGCTAGAATTCTCCTCCAGACAGCGACTGAATTCGACCTAGCTGAAAAGCGAGTGTCGAAAATCCTGCCGCCGTGGGGAGTGGGAACCTAGGACCTCCCGGTCAGAGGTGCGGCAGTGACATCAGTTGATGCACTGAGCTACCGCTCCCAGTGGAGTGGAGAAGACTGTACGAGAGGATTGGAGTGAAAAGATGTGATTTGGACTGAAGTAATGCAGCGTAGAGTGAAGTAAAGTGGAGCGAAGTATTGTAGAGTGGATTGAAATGAGGTGGAGTGGATTGGAATGAAGTGAAGTGGAGACGAGGGGAGAAGAGTGTACGAGAGGATTGGAGTGAAAAAATATGATATGGGCTGAAGTAACGAGGAGTGGAGTGGAGTTTAGCGAAGTATTGTAGAGTGGATTGAAGCGAGTTGGAGTGGAGTGGAGCGGAGTGGAAAAGAGTGTACGAGAGGATTGGAGTGAAAAGATGTGATTTGGACTGAAGTAATGCAGCGTGGAGTGAAGTAAACTGGAACGAAGTATTGTAGAGTGGATTGAAGCGAAGAGGAGCGAAGTATTGCAGAGTGGTTTGAAGTGAAGTGGAGTGGTGCGAAGTGGAGTGGATTGAAGTGGAGTGGAGCGGAGCGGAGTGAAGCGGGGTGAAGTGGAGTGGAGTGGACTGAAGCGAGGTGAAGTGGAGTGGATGGGAGCGGAGCGGAGCGGAGTGAAGCGAGGTGAAGTGGAGTGGATTGAAGCGAGGTGAAGTGGAGTGGAGTGGATGGGAGCGGAGCGGAGCGGAGTGAAGCGAGGTGAAGTGGAGCGGAGCGGAGTTCGCACCTGTCGAGCATCTGCAGCGACTGGTTGACCATGCGGTCGATGTCCGTGAGGTGCTCCAGCGTGAGCGCCTTCTCGCGCTCGGCCTGCTCGAAGGAGCTCAGCAGCAGGTGGCGGTAGTGCGAGATGGTGTGGTGGCGGTCCTTGTGCAGCGCGCGCAGCAGTTTCTGCAGGCACTTCTGCACGCGGTGCGTCTGCGCACACAACACACACACACACACGCTCAACTCACGTCAACGCCAACATTAATAGTAGTAGTAATAGTAAATTTTTTTTCAACGGCTTTTATCCAGCCAACAGTCGGTTACCCTTTACGTCCCGAAGGGACGCATATTCGACCATACACTAGACACCAACGCACTTGCGGGCTCCTCTGATCTGGGGTCAGCAGAACGCGAGGCCCTCCGCGACAACACATACATACAAAGTCAAGGGACAAACAGCCATGCCCAAGGCGGGACTCGAGCCCGCGACCCTTCGGTCCGAAGCGCTAAGTCGGTACTCGCTCTTAGCCATCTCGGCCATCCAGGTCGGCAATAGTAATAATAATGCATTAATTATACTGTAATATACTGTTTTATAATACTATACTATTATTGACTTAAGGCAATCGAACAGGAACGAAAAGCCGCACATACTGATCGGCGTACATTAAGAATTTAAGAGTCGTCTGTGCGTTAAGAATAATCCAAATAAATAATTTACAGATAAACATAACGAATTGGTACTTATAACAAGAAATGGTATTTATAGTGCATACGATTTTTTTCTTGTATCAAATTCACTTTAAGAAAAGTATTGAAAGACACACAGCAGAGATCACAAACAATAGATTCGGCTAGTTAAAACACGGCTATCAAACTCTCTGTTTACAAATTTCAACCGGGTGTGTTATTTTGGTGTGGTATTATCATAATACTATTATAAAATATTTCGTAATAAAATCGTTAGAATGCGGATGGCCTGAAAAGCATTATAATACAGCTGTGTTATACTACGCAATTAAAGGCTAAATTCCCCAAAATATTTGCAACATTTCTTCCGAGACATTCTGTATTCCATGTCCGGTGGGGCATGGAGTGTTGGTGACGGTATGGATGTATGTATTAAACCCCATGTGGTCTGCAACACCACAACGTTTTGCTTCGTCAGGGGGACAAGTCCCCGGGGTGGGCACCTTGGCCTCTTTGAGTTTTTATCCTCATCCCCACCGACGCGGAAAACGCCGACGGGCTGACGTCCGGATCCAGCCGGAACCCAGTTTGCCTTCGCGGCAACCTCCCCATACGATATATTGGTTTAGTGGTGAGTTGTAGTTCACATTTACATAATAGTCGTTTTTGTGACTTCCAGACAGCAGAAAACTGATGATGGCTAAGCCATCGAAAGCTGCTCTTATTGAAATAAATAGTATTGTTGACAATGACAACGCCTTCAGTCATTTCAATTCCCCATACGATGCCTGGATAGGGGCCGCCCTGCTAGCTCAGAGCTCCTAGCTATCCAGGCTAGTACCGGAGTCTAAACAATGCGCCGTGAACAAGTTCCCTCCTCTTTGCCCAGAGGATCGGACCACTACCACGACGAAGCCGAGAGCCCAAGCTGAACCAATGTTCAGACGGCTCGGAGCCCCAACCCGTCTTCCCATTGCTTACCGCCAGCTCACGACGTGGGTAACGTCGGAACCTGGGCAAGCTGACGGGTGGTGACTAGTTTCCCGCGGGACTATAAAGTGGGATCCGGAGTACTCCGAAAAGCATTCTTCACCCTACCCTGCCCAAAGGTCGACGAGGCAAAGGCCCAACTGGTGAGTAGCCTGGCGAACCCGACTACCAGGAGCTTAGCACTGCCTGCACCTTCAAGCTAACGACGTGAGTGAGGCTCAGGGTCCGGGTGGTCGTCTACGACACACGCCGTCGTACGGTGGTGGTGGACTCACGTTGGGCGGAGCGTCGTTGAGCGCGGCGGTGTAGCAGCCCATGGCCTCCTTCTTGCGCGCGTTGATGTGCGCGGCGACGCGCTGCTGGTGCATGGCCACGAGCTGGCGCTTCTCGGCCGCGCCCTCCGCCTCCAGCGCCGCCACCGTCTGCTGGAAGCGCGCCGTCATGCGCCGCTTGAAGTCGTCGGCCGCGCGCGCGTCCGCGCCGCGCATGTCCTGGTAGCGCTCCTCCAGGTCGGACCAGTCCTTCATCACCTGCGGCACACACGAAATCGACCATTGTTCGGCTTCAAAACGAGTTATTTTGAATAAACTGGGTGTGTACTTTAAACAGAGTTGTTTGTTAAATCCAGATCATTCGTTAAAGCCGGGTGTTTAGTTTAAACCGGGTTTATTTTAAACTTGGTTTACGTTTTAACCAGGTTTATTTTAAACTCGATTACTGTGTAATCCAGGTTTATTTTAAACTCGGTTTATGTGTAAACCAGGTTTATGTGTAAACCGAGGTTTTTGTTTAAATCAGGTTTATGTGTAAACCTAGATTAGTGTTTAAACCAAGTTCGTGTTTACAGCAGGGTTTTTGTTTAAACTAGGTATTTTGTTCGTCCACGCCGTGCATGTCCTGGTAGTGCTCCTCCAGATCGGAACAGTCCTTCATCACCTGCGCCACACACGAAAAGGATCGTTACATCACATTGTTCGGCTTTAAAATAAGTAATTTTGTATAAACCGGGTGTGTAGTTTAAACAGTTATTTGTTATATCCAGGTCGTTTGTTAGCCGGGTGTTTTCTTTAAAAGATTTATTGTTCAAACCTGTTTTTTGTTTAAATCCGTTTTTTGTTCAAACCATATTTTTTTGTTTGAACTAGGTTTTTGTTCGTCCGCTGAAGTCGTGATAGCGCTCATTCAGATCAAACCAGACCTACATCACCTGCGAGAAAAACGAAAACCGAGTGATCCGGAGATTTTAGGGAATTAGATCAGATTTTCGACTTAAAATCAAGTTACTTTGTTTAAACCATGTGTTTCGTTTAAACAGGGTGGTTTATTAAATGCGAGTGATTTGTTTAAACCGGGTATTTTGTTTAACCCAGGTTTATATTTAAACCAGATATTTTGTTCGACCACGCCGGGTATATCCTAGTAGTGGTCCTCCAGTTTGGTTTAGTCCTTCATCACCGAGAAAAACGAAAACAGAGTGATCCTAAGATTTTGAAGAATTAGACAACATTTTGGACTTTAAATCACGTTTTTTGTGGGGTGTTTGATTAAAACCAGGTATTTCATTTTACGGGTCTAATCTCCTTAGGAATTGACGCACTCGAAAACCCTAATCAATCAACCAATCCCGTTCCGCGTGCTCACCTTGGTGACCTTCTCGCGGTGCATCTCCTCGAGGCGCTGCTGCGCGTCCTTGTACATCTGGTGCTCGACGCGCGGGTCGAAGTGCGTGAAGTAGGGGTCGGGCGTGGGCACCGGGGCGGTGCCGCCGTTGCCGCTGCCGGCGCCGCTGCCGCCGCCGCTGCCGGCCGCCGCCGCCGCCGCCGCCGTGGGCGCCGCCGTGGGGCTGGGGGCCGCCGGCGCGCGGCTGCCCGGGGACGCGGTGCTGCTGCCGCCGCTGCCGTCGCCTGCGCAACCCCCCCCATGAATGAGCCAAAGTGACAAGTCAACATCGCATGTGTAGAAGGATTTCCCTAAGAATGAGCCAAAGTGACGAGTCAACATCGCATGTAGATAAGGATTTACCTAAGAATGTGCCAAAGTGACAAGTCAACATCACATGTGTAGAAGGATTTCTCTAAGAATGAGCCAAAGTGACAGTTCGCTAAACAAGTCAACATCACATGTGTAGAAGGATTTTCCTAAGAATGAGCCAAAGTGACAGTTCGCTAAACAAGTCAACATCACATGTGTAGAAGGATTTTCCTAAGAATGAGCCAAAGTGACAGTCCGCTAAACAAGTGAACATCACATGTATAGAAGGATTTTCCTAAGAATGAGCCAAAGTGACAATTCGCTAAACAAGTCAACATCACATGTGTAGAAGGATTTTCCTAAGAATGAGCCAAAGTGACAAGTCAACATCGCATGTAGAGAAGGATTTCCCTAAGAATGAGCCAAAGTGACAATTCGCTAAACAAGTGAACATCACATGTATAGAAGGATTTTCCTAAGAATGAGCCAAAGTGACAATTCGCTAAACAAGTCAACATCACATGTGTAGAAGGATTTTCCTAAGAATGAGCCAAAGTGACAGTCCGCTAAACAAGTCAACATCACATGTATACAAGGATTTCCCTAAGAATGAGCCAAAGTGACAGTTAGCTAAACAAGTCAACATCACATGTGTAGAAGGATTTTTCGAAGAATGAGCCAAAGTGACAGTTCGCTATTTTGCTAGTGCTTCATAAACCGAATTTCGATCACTAAAAAGCTGTTCGTTATTGATTATATATGGATTAACTATTGATTAATGCTCGATATAATTATTGATTACAATCCATTAAACAAAAAAAAACACAGTCAAGACGTTGAAAGCTCCGCCGCGCCAGCACCTACCTGCGGATCCGTCGTACTCGTCGCCGTACTCGTCGTCGTCCTCGTCGCCGTCGGAGGCGCTGTCGTCGGCCGCCTGCGCCGCGGCGTCCGCTTGCGCCTGCGCCGCCGCCGCCGCCCCCGCGCCCTCCTCCGCCTGCTCGCCGGCCGCGTCCTCCTCCGCCTCCTGCCGCACATCACGCCCAGATTCACCCCTTCACTCACTCGTGGCACTCCCCAAGGACAATCGCCTCTCATGTTTGATTGTTTCGTGTTTCCGGGCACGTCAACTGCTTTGGTCGTTAGTCCCGTTTCGTGTAGTGCATGTTTTTTTTTCTCAGGAGATGGCGGTGATCTTCCCCCGCTGGATGGCGAGATCCGGCGCCGACCTACCGTCGGCTAGTGGGGTTTCCCACTAACCAGGACTCTCCCACCAGCGGGGCACCGCCCCAGATGGGACAAGCTCTAAGCTCCCTACCGGTGTTCCGGAATATGTGGTAGTGTAGTGCATGTTAGTGTGAGTGTGTAAGGGGAGAGGATAAGACAAGGAAGAGGAATGACAGATCGCGCGCGGTCCGTGGCCCGTCTGTTAGGGTACTGCTCCGGCATTCGCCTGGTGTTGATCGGAGAAACCACGGAAAACTACCGATCAGAGCAGCCGGTCGCTAGAATTCTCCTCCAGAGAGCGACTGAATCCGACCTAGCTGAAAAGCTAGTGTCGAAAATCCTGCCGCCGTGGGGTGTGTAACCTAGGACCTCCCGGTCAGAGGCGCTGCAGTGACATCAGCTGACGCACTGAGCTACCGCTCCCGGTGCCTCCCATGTAATTTGTAGGGGGGGGAGCGGACTATGAAAACTAGAGACCGTATTTTTATGTAATTACTAGGGAACGGAATGTATTATAATAAAAAAGCAAAATATGTACACATATATGTATTTATTTTTTGTAAAATATGTAAGAAAAGATAGAAAATATGTTAAATAAAAATTCGTTATAATGATTAAAATTTCGTTCTTCAAGCGTTTTCCGAGCACAGTACATTGCCGATCATATCTTAACATGGATTCAGAGAGTCTGAAAGAAAGTTCTACATCGTTATTTTTACGGCACGTCGAACAGCGCCTTAACGAGCTACTTGACAAGGGATGGCAAAAAAATCGGTTTTTAAAACATCAATATTTGTTAGCAAAAACATCGATATTGTAACATCAATATTTTGTTTTCTTCAGATCGATATATTTGTTCTGGAAGGTCGTCTTCAAAAAACATTTCTCATAATATAAATAAAATTTCCAGTGTCTAATTTCTTTGTGGATTGCCTTCAATCAGCATCCCTTCACTACTGTCACTGTTGCCAACACACGGACGACACGAAACCGTTTGCTATTCGCAACATTTCTCCGGTGTTATTTCATTTTTTATTATGTTTTACGTGGTTCTATTGTTAAACTGCATTTCGAACCTTGACTACATAGAATATTGAATAGAAACTTAAGATGACTGTCAAATTTAAGGCAGAATATACATTGAACTAATATTGACGTTTTATGTATCACTTCAGAACCATGATGTTTTACTTCGATATGTTTCATCGTATTTAAAACATCAATGTTTTTTGAAGATGTTTTCATCGACATCGAAAACCTTTTGTTGATATATGAATGTTTTTTCTAAAATTTACCATTACTACACTTGCCCGCCTCGTTCTCCTGCGAACACGGACAACTTCCCCTCACTCCGTTCACCTTCCCCTCCAAATCCGGACACGCGCAAGCTCAAAGGCGCGAGGCGGGGAAGAGTGACTTCACGCGAAAATATGCTTGCAGATTTGTTCTATGAAGCGACTTAAGTTATGATTGTATTATTTACTATTTCATGTTTATTCTCCTTAAAATTCTGCCATACAAAAACATGTTTGCCAAGGGTCAGGAATATGTTTGAATGGCGAATTCTTTCCTTGTTTTCGTTTTGTGATATGTTTTATTAAGCATTGAACTACAGCCCATCGTTATCACAAATAAAGGACGTGGTTATAAACCTCAGCTATCGCGTCGTTGTGTAAACTTCAACCGCACTAGTTTTGGGGTCTGAGATGGCCTACTGACGTTAACAACTATTTTCTTGCCAGCTAATTGTGAGTACAAGTTCGCGAGTGGGGTTTTTAAGACCGGTGGAGGAACGGGCAGTGCACTCACCTCCTCATCAGCGTCATCCGCGTCGTCAGCTTCCTCGTCATCCTCCTCCTCGTCGTCATCGTCGGCAGCCACGTCGTCCACAGCCGCCGCGCCGTCGCCCTGCTGCGTCTGATCCTGCCACAGACCGCCACAGCGAGCGTTAAGGCCGCACCACAATAGCCCGCGAACGTGAACGGGAACGCGAACGGGAACGCGAACAGGAACGAGAACGGGAACGCGAATGGGAAGGGGAACGCGAAAGGGAACGCGAACAGGAACACGAACGGGAACGGGACCGCGAACGGGAACGGGAACGCAGACGGGAACGGAACGGGTACGCAGACGGGAACGCGAACGGGAACGCGAACGGGAACGCGAACGGGAACGCGAACGGGAACGCGAACGAGAACGGGAACGAGAACGTAAATAAAGTTTAAAAGATGGACATCGCAGGCAGGCGTTCACAACACGAAGGGAACGCGAAGCTTGACGGGAACGGGAAGGATGGTCAACATTTATCTCAGCCCGGGAACGCAAAGCCTCTCTACCCATGTTTAGCAAATGGCGGCGAAGCTCTCCAGCTGATCGAGCGCGCGAAAGGCGACACTGGTCTGAAGCGGAATTGAGAGTGTAGGGCGATATTGAGGTTAGACCGTGGATTTGCGAGGTTAGGGCTTGAGGCGGGTTTTGTTAGTCATTGTTGAGTTGTTTTAGTTATTTTTAGTATTTATAGTAGAATTGTTTTTCTATTCATATTAATACTTAGAATTAAAATTTCACACAATTTTTTAAAAATTTTTCGTTAAAGTACGTTGGAGCCGTTTGTTAATTGACAAAATTTTAGTTTCTCATAGTTGTATTTTTTGTACGTTCGTAGTAGTTGTGGCATTCTTTGTACTTAAAGTTATATTTTTCTAATTAATATTCTTTCATTAAAGTACTTTTTTATTCACAGCAGCTATCGGAAACCCATCAGACACATGGCAAAACAAAGAGTAACACAGTAGCATAGCTAGAAGTGCTTTGTTCCATAAAGTTCTCATTTCAGCCGCTACTGGTGCATAGCGCTATTCCCGTTGACGTTTTTTGTGAAGCGCACGTACCTCCCGTTCCCGTCCTCGCCTTCACGTTCGCGTTCCCGTTCGCGGGCTCTCGTGGAGCGGCCTTTAGGGGCACCAGAACACAGTCCATGTTTCGAAAATATCGATTCTAGGAAGACTACGTAGTCGCTTTTGTGGCTTCTAGACAGCAGAAAACTGATGATGATGGCTAAGAAAGCTGCATCGAAAGCTGCTATTATTGAAATAAATAGTATTGTTGACAATGACAACGCCTCCAATCATTTCAAGCAGAAGAAGGGGAAGAAAAGGAAGGAGAAAGCAGAGGAAGGAAGAGAATGAAGGAAAGAGGGGAGAAACCGTGAAGCAGACGACGGCAGTGAAGGAAGAAAGGGTGAAGGCGAAGAAGTAAGAGAAGGAAGTAAAGAGTGGAGGAAGAGTGAAGTGAAGATTGCAGCAGACGAGCGAAGTGAAGGAAGGCAGGAAGGGCGCGGTGAGGACTGAAGGCGAGAAGGGAAGAGGAAAGAGGTGGGTAATAATTAACGTGAAGATTGCAGCAGACGAGCGAAGTGAAGGAAAGCGGAGACGAGAGTGGATGCGCTCACCTGCTGCGTCTGTGTCTGCTGGGCCGGCGCCTCCGCCGCTGCCGCCGCCGCCGCCGCCACTGCGTCGGGGGCGGGCGCCGCGGCGCTGCCGTCATCTAGCCGCTGCTGCTGCTCCTCCTTCTTCTGCAGGCTGGCCAGGTCCACGGGCTTCTTCGGCTTCAGGTTGTCTGCAACACACATTTCAATTTTTTGTAATATTTTGTATGCCTTCTCGGTTTTATTGTTAATGCGGCATATACCGCTTGGGGTGGGCTTATGACAAAGTGGAGACCTACTAAATAGAACTCCTTCCCCCCCACATAGATATGGTGATCAAACAGGAGGGGGTGGGAAGGTTTGGACAGGGAGGGATGGGAAAATATATTTGTAGTTGGAATGGAAGTGTTGAAGAAAAATGGCAATTGGATTGTGTTTTTATTTTCTTTGTTATTTCTTTTTTCGAGGCTTTAATTATTCCGGGGCTTTTTTTCCTTTCTTCGGGTTGTCTGCAACACGGCGCGACACACATTTTCATTTTTTGTATTATTTTGTATGCCTTCTCCGTTTTATTGTTAATGCGGCATATACCGCTTGGGGTGGGCTTATGACAAAGTGGAGACCTACTAAATAGAACTCCTTCCCCCCTCCCCCCACATAGATATGGTGAGCAAACAGGAGGGGGTGGGAAGGTTGGGACAGGGAGGGATGGAAAAATATATTTGTAGTTGAAACGAAAGTGTTGCAAAAGGATGGCAATTGGTTTGTGTTTTTATTTTCTTTATTATTCCTTTTTTCGGGGCTTTTTTTCCTTTCTTCAGGTTGTCTGCAACACGGCGCAACAAACATTTTCATTTTTTGTATTATTTTGTACGCTTTCTCGGTTTTATTGTTAATGCGGTGTATAAATAATAATGCGGTGTTTGTGCTTGCGGTGAGCTTACGAAAAAATGGAGACCTACTAAATAGAACTCCTATCTTTCCCCCATAGATATGGTTAAGTAACAGGAGGGGTGGGAAGGATACAACAGGAAGGGCTGGGAAAATATATTTGTAGTAGAAACGGAAGTGTTAAAGAAGGATGGCAATTGTATTGTGTTTTTATATTCTTTATTATTTCTTTTTTGGGTCTTTAATTTTTCCAGGGCTTAGTAGCTCTAGGATATACAGAATGACTATTCCTCGTCTCTGAGTAACTATTTCTCGGATATAGTAATTGAGACCGACATCTGGCGCAGCAAGTGAGAGACTCAGGCACATTAGGGAGCCACTTGCGAAGCGCGCCTGCTCGACAAGATCTCCAGGCCCGTGTCGGATGTAGGTTTCTAAAGAAGCGTGGATCGAAAACACAGGGAAGGCAACGGGAAACCACCCTGAGTATTTCCTCCCAAAAAAACCCATGGCGGGTCACCTAACTTCCGTATATGGAAGATAGGACCAAAGAAAGAGAAGTAGTATACATATAAATAACATAACCTGTTGCTATGTGGCAAGTCTGAGGACCTTGAAGCCATTACGATAGCTACATTCTAAAGCATTCTAAACATCTACGCTTCTTCGGATTATCCTACGGATCTTTAGATTATCTACAACACACTCTTTCTTTATTTTATTTAGTAGAGTATTACACATGTAAATCGCGTATGCTGTTACTATAAGGCTAGACAGCCTTTAAGTCATTACAATATCTAAATCGTGAACCAATCTAAACATCTAAGCTTCATCTTCAGGTTGTCTGCATCACGACGAAACACACTATTTTGCTCAAAACGTGCTAATAGTGAAGCTACATTTATGTACAGAAGCAAAACAAGGAGCCATCTCAGCATTTGCTCAAAGGATCAGAGAAACTGAATGTAAAATCTAATCTAGATGAGAGTCCCTGACATAGAAGATGAAGCACATAACTTGTTTCAGAGTTATTTAGTCTTTATAAATTTATACACAAAACATAATACATCATTGTTATGCATAATATTTATTACATACATTATACATCGTTGTTAATTTTTTTTTATTTTGATGGTCAGATGAGTCATTAATTGTGTAGAAACCGTTATAGAACAGAAATTTTTTTATCTTGGCAATTAAATTTGTGAGTGTAGATGTGTAAATGAGTGAAGATATTCTATATAAATTTTTTATTAATGGGAGAATGTTTTATAACAGCAAGCAATCTTTGCAATTCTTCACAATTACATTTTACAATGCCTCTGGTCATTTAAAATTACTTAAAAATAAATTTTAGAAAGTATTGCACTGATGTGAAGGAAGTTGAAAACACTAAAAGTTAAAATCTGAAACAAATAAAGAACAAGGATCGTTCGACATTCCCAAAACAGCTGAACAGTCTCAAACGCTACGCGAATGAATTGTATGACGTTCGAGTGCATTAACAAGCGAATACAGAGTTTCCTCTGAAAACACACAAGTGTGAGATTCTACAGAAGAACGAAAAAGAAATCAAATAATGAATTTGATATTCTGCGACATTCTTTTCTTGATTACACCATGTATTACACTAGGTAAGTTAATGTTCCTTTTAAATCAGAATGTGTTGTGCTCACACTAAACAACCAGCTTATGTTGCAGGACATCAATTGTTAACCACTTAAATAACTTGACTATATAATGTAAGTGACTCTGCACCATATAGTTACAGATATTCTGCAACAATCATGAATAAACTGAAGAAAGTTATGGTTATAGCTCTCTGTTACTAATTCTAATTGTAAGGTGATAAATTTATGATAGGCTTTTCGTCATGGCAACGCTGATAAATAAGGAATTTGTTAGCGTAGAATTCAAAAGACTCTTTATACCGAATTTCAATGGTTCCAACAACACAATTATTGACAAACTAGATTGCCGTAGCACATTTACATATTAAAAAGGTTTATTTGTACATTTCAAATCCAAAATAATAATAAATTTTAAGTATATTACTGCGCGGTTCGTCCATTTTCGGGCATAGAATGTTACATGAAAATGTAGCGAATAAAAAACCTTTTTTAAAATCTTGTTTCACCACAAAATTAGAATTAATTATCGTCAATCTAATAAATCAAATCGTAAAGATTCATGAAAATGCTGGAAAGAGAGTACAGTAACCAAGTATTTCACCATTGTTCTCGTTGATGCATTGCCATAAAAAATGCGTTCTTCTAGAATTATTCCCGGATACAGTAGAAGGAACCAACTAAGAAATAGTCCAATCAATTTGTCTCGTCGAGAGGAACCGAATGAGCTCTTGATTTCCTTTCTAGGTGACGTACGACGTAATTTGTGTTTTTTTTTAAATGTTGTAGGAATTCCTTAGAATCTTTTAGATGGATCTGCAAACATGATAAGTTCCTCATTAGGACACCAAAACGCGTCAAATGACTTATCGATTTGTCTCGATTAGTGCACTGCAAGATGTACCGCCTATCCTTCAGTGATAAACGGACGCAGCTTATTCGAATTCTATACACGTGTTCATTGCTCAAGAACAGTAATACACTTATTAGAATCATAACAAAACCCACATTTTAAAGTTTTGTAGCAAAAGTAAGCTTTGGTAATGTTGGACTGGGCTAGGTGCAACTGTTAATAAAACGAAATACCTGAAGTAGGTACTAATACCTAAACGGGACATTGTAACTAAACGAAAAATAATCAAAATTGATTTGAACTGATGTGAGAGTTCAAATTAACACGACATTTCACGAGTTGAGAAAATACCGTCAACGAAGGTGAACATCGCGTGTGGAGAAAAATAAAATATGAACGTTGTATTAATTAGAGTCAAACAGGGCAAGTGACTTTGTTGAAATCCTCTTTTTTCTCTCACTTTTCACTTCTTTTAACAAGGAAATGCTCGTTGCTTTGCAATTAATTTGTATGCGTGTAACTGTAGCCGGACTGGTGAATGTATGTCTACAATGGCTGGATGCTAAACTAGTGGCAACGATGATGTAAGTTGACTTTATTTTTAAAGTAAACACAAGTTAAGTTTTCTGAATGTAATCGTCCCCATCTTTATGAGCTTCTGCCACTCATGTAGACTGTCGTGCGTTCATTTCTGGCGATGTCTCGACGACGGTATGTTTTTACGTCACGCACGAGCATGAGGAAAAACTAGCCGAAGCACTCGCTATTTCTTGATTACAAATAACAGCCAGAAAAAAGGAATGCATTCCATGTACAATGTATCCTCGCCCTACCCCGAATCCATGGTCTACAGTACTCAGAGTCGAATTTAGATACTGTGGGCACAAAATTGTATTGGGGCCCCCCTTTCTTTGGGGTACACAAACCTTCATGTTTACTAAAAACACTAATAAAAAAACTTTTTTGCACAAGAATAGATGAGCCGTCAGTGGTATAACTGGTAGTATTTCCATGTACAACGTATCCTCGCCCCACCCCGAATCCATGGTCTACAGTACTCAGAGTCGAATTTAGATACTGTGGGCACAAAATTTTGTTGGGGCCCTCCTTTCTTAGGGTAAACAAACCTCCGTATTTACTAAAAACACTAATAAAAATACTTTTCTGCACAAGAATAAATTAGGCGTCAGTGGTATAACGAATAGTGTATCCGTCTGTTATATCCACATTTGCAGGTTTAAACCCGATCAAGGCTATGGATCTTTTCGAAAAAATATTTCGTATGCTTTCCTTCAAAGGGAGAGTAAATCCGGCTCTACCATCGTAGATTTACTGCAAGTAAAACATCTACAAGCGTAAAAGTAGCCTCTGAGTTAAAATAAAATCATCCGAGTGATACATTTTATCTGAGCTAGATGGTGATAGGAACGTATCGAAATGTGGGTGGCCAGACTGAAGAGCAGGCCCTATGGCCTGAGTCTTGCACCATAAAAGAGAGAGGGAGGGAGGTGAACAGGGTGAAAATGACACAAAGGAATGCAGGAGAATGGGGAGAGAATGACAGGTAGAAAATAACAGGGTGAGAGGGGGAGAAAGGAAAGAGGCAGAAAGGGGAGGGGGAAAGGGAAAGAGAGAGAGAGAGAGAGTAACAGAGTGAGAGAGGGAGAAAGGAAAGATGAACAGATGTAAAAAGGGGGAGAAAGAAAAGAGAAGGGGAGGGGGGGGGGAGAGAAGAGAAAGGAAGAGAGGGGGAGAGGTAGAGAAGGGAGAGAGACTAACAGAGTGGGGGAGGAAGAAATGAAAGAGAGAAAGGGAGAGTGGGAGAAACGAAAGAGGAACAGATGGAAAACGGGGGAGAAAGAGAAGAGAGGGGAGAGAGAGGAAGGGAGGGTGAGAGGGATAGAGAGGGGAGAGGGAGGAAGGGAGGGTGAGGAAGAGAGGAATAGAGAAGGCGAGAGAGAGGAAGGGAGGGTGAGGAGGGAGGGAAGGAGAGAACAGAGGGCGAGAGAGAGAAGGGAGGATGAGGAAGAGAGGGAGGAAGAGAGAAGGGAAGGGAGAGGGAGGAGGGTGGAGGGAGAGGGACAGAGAAGGGCAGAGAAAGGAAGGAGGGTGAGGGAGAGAGGAATAGAGAAGACGAGAGAGAGAGGAAGGGAGGGTGAGGGAGAGAGGGATAGAGAAGGCGAGAGAGAGGAAGGTAGGGGTGAGGAAGAGAGGGATAGAGAAGGGGGAGCTGAGAAAAGGAGGGTGAGGGAGAGAGGGATAGAGAAGGGAGAGAGAAGAAGGAGGATGAGGGAGAGGGATAGAGAAGGGAAGGAAGAGGGAGGGAGGGGGAGGGGAGAGAGGAATAGAGAAGAGGGGAGAGAGGAAGGAAGGCAAGTGAGGGAGAGAGGATAGAGAAGAGAGAGAGGAAGGAAGTGAGGAAGAGAGGGATAGAGAAGGGAGAGCGAGAAAGGAGGGTGAGGGAGAGAGGGATAGAGAGGAGGAGAGAGAGGAAGGGAGGAGGGAGAGGGAGAGAGAGGAAGGGAGGGTGAGGGAGAGAGGGATAGAAGGGAAGGGAGAGGAAGGGAGGGTGAGGGAGAGAGGGGAGAGGGAGGGAGGGAGGGTGAGGGAGAGAGGGAGGAGGGAGGGAGAGAGGGAGAGGGAGGAAGGGAGGGTGAGGGAGAGAGGGGAGAGGGAGGGGGTGGAGGTGAGGGAGAGGGGTTAGGAGGAAGGAGAGTGAGGGAGAGAGGGAGAGGGAGAAGGGAGGTGAGGAAGAGAGGGATAGAGAAGGGAAGGGAGAGGAGGGAGGGAGGGAGGGTGAGGGAGAGAGGGATGGAGAAGGCGAGAGGGAAGGGAGTGGGGTGAGAGGGATAGAGAGGGGAGAGGGAGGAAGGAGGGTGAGGGAGAGGGGCGAGGGAGGAAGGGAGGTGAAGGAGGGAGAGAGTGTGAGCGCGTGCGCGTGCGGGCGGCGCAGCGCAGTGGCCGGAGGGCGTGCCGGAGCCGCCGCCGCCCGAGCAGCCGCCCTGGAGCCTCCGTCCCCGCGACCCCGCCTCCGCCCACGCCGAGCTGCTCAGCGCCAACGCCTCCGCCCCCGACACCACCGACCCGCCCGTGCCGCGCCTCGCCAAACCGGTAACTCCCCACTCCCTCTTGCTCTTTTCAAATATCAATTGTTTCTTGTTGTTATCGCACTTCTACATCCTATCCCTTACACGCTCTCCTTCCTCAATATCTATCTATCTATCTATCTATCTATCTATCTATCTATCTATCTATCTATCTATCTATCTATCTATCTATCTATCTATCTATCTATCTCAGCTTAGGTAGTGCAAGGGTTAGCGTATCGGACTAATATTTTAGTTGGCTGGTTCAAACCCGATTGAAGACGTGGGCTTTTAAGGGCGAAGAAACTTCGCAGTTCGTCTTCCTTCGGACGGGAAGTAAAGCCGGGTGTCCATGTTGTAGATTTACAGCACGTAAAAGATCCTCGTGCTTAAAAGAGACCTCTTTATATAAACCCAAAATCGCCTGTTTCGTCGCCCGAGTAATATACCTTCTTTCTCTCGCTGCAAGGTGTAGGGATGGCAAAAACATCTATTTTTTCCACCAGAAACATCGATATTTTGCTTTCGATGTTTTCTTACATCGATATTTTGTTGCAAAGACATCGACGTTTTTTTAATTTTTAATTTTTAAAATATTTTTTTAAATAAAGCGTTTTAAGCACGTAGCAGTAGGAACTACAGCAATATCTTGGTTTGCGTCATCCTCTTTATCACGCTGCACATTTCGCCTGCGCAATCTGCAGACGGTTGGGAGCTGCTCGTGTTATGAATGTATGTTATCGCCAGGCGTGTCATTGAGTGAATCGGCAGTAGTGTTAGAAATAGCTCAGATGTTTTGACAAATCGTGAATCAAACTCTCTCCATCCTGGGAAGTCCCACAGCAACATGTGATGTGACTAACCATTTCATTCCAAACTGGCACGTCATTCACCATGTATTTATAAATAAATATGTTTTATATGTGCGAGTACACATATTTGTTCAACATTTATCACCAATTATTCGAGTGATTTTTTATCATTTAGTAGCTTTTACAGCGCAATTCGAGAGATGAATTGCTTGAGTTTACCTAGCAATGCTGACATATTTTCGTTAGTTCATTGTGGTGCGCGTGCGGTACACAGTATGATGGCAGAGTCAGGCAGAAGAGCTTCGTAGATAAGTCGAGAATTTATATTTGGAAGTGTTTGATATTATGGAAGACACTTCACGGCTGCACGAATCTGCGATGTCAATTTCGCTTTATCTTCTACCATTCTGTTTTTTTATATTCCTCATATATATATATATATATATATAAATATATATATATATATATATATATATATATATATTTATTTATTTATTTTGATGGTAAATTTAGAATATTGATTAGAAGATTAAGATGTCAAATCTAAGACCAAATATAATGTATACTATAATAACACAAAAAATACTACTAAAATGTTTATAAAATGTATCACATATGATACAGGACGTTTTATTTCAACGGTGTATGAATGGAAGTATTTAAAAGGAAAAATAGCGAAACACAATGTTCTATATTGTCAATGTTATACTTTACATTCGATAATAATTTTTATCAACATATTATTAACATGCTGATAACCAAACAATAAAACATATCCCTTTTACGTACTGTAATTAAAAATAGATAGGAAAATATCGATGTATCGATGTTTTGGTAAAATTTGTCATCAGTAGCATGGTGACGGAAAGAAGGGTAGGCTAAATTTATGCGGTCATGAGCAGGCATGATGACCTGAGCTTTTCCATGTAAAATATGGCATCACTGAATTGTGGCATAGCATGTTATTGCCCAAGGTTTTCAAATTAAATCATTGAATTGAATCGAATTGAAAATCGGGCCACGATGGCTCAGTGCATCAACTGATGTCACTGCAGTCCCTCTTACCGGGAGGTCCTAGGTTCGAGTCCTGACGGCGGCAGGATATTCGACACAGGCTTCTCAGCTAGAACGAATTCAGTCGCTGTCTGAAGGAGAATTCTAGCGGCCGGCTGCTCTGATCGGTAGTTTTCCGTGGTTTCTCCGATCAACACCAGGCGAATGCCGGAGCATTACCCTAACAAACGGACCACGGACCGCGCGCGATCTGTCCTTCCTCTTCCTTGTCCTATCCTCTCCCCTTACACTAACATGCACTACACTACCACATATTCCGGGAGACCGGTCGGGAGCTTAGAGCTTGTCCCGGTTGGGGCGGTGCCCCGCTGGTGGGAGAGTCCTGGTGAGGGGGAAACCCCACTAGCCGACGGTAGGTCGGCGCCGGATCTCGCCATCCAGCACGGCAAATCAGTGTCACCTCTTGAGGAAAAAACATGCACTACACTTACGGAACTAATGACCTAAGCTAATGGCGCGCCCGGAATTACTTACACACACACTTACACTAACATGCACTACACTACCACATATTCCGGGAGACTGGTTGGGAGCTTAGAGCTTGTCTCGGCTGAGGCGGTGCCCCGTTAGTGGGAGAGTCCTGATTAGGGGGAACCCCACTACCCGACGGTAGGTCGGCGCCGGATCTCGCCATCCAGCGGGGAAAGACTACCGTCGTCTCCCGAACAAAAACCATGCACTAGACGTACGATACTAATGCCCGTAGTAGTGTCGCGCGCGTGTGTGTGTGTGTAGAAGGAGGTGCCGGGGGCCGTGCTGGTGCTGCTGGTGGGCGGGTCGGAGCTGACGGGCGCGCTCATCACGCGGCGCGTGGCGCTGGCCGGCGTGCCGCCCACCGCCTTCCACTCGCCGCGCAACGCCCGCACCGCCGCCAGCCACCACAGCCCTCTGGGCGTCGTCCTCGCCGGCTACGACCAGCCCTTCTTCATTGAGGTCACTCCCCTCCCTTCATTACAATATATATATATATATATATATATATATATATATATATATATATATATATATATATATATATATATATATATATATTGTAATTAAACGTAATGCTAAAAGCGAGCTACGACCAGCACTTCTTCATAGAAGTCACTCTCTAGCACTTCATTACAATATATATATATATATATATATATATATATATATATATATATATGTATATATATACATATATATACACATATACATATATGTAGTAATTATAGGCAATTATATTATTGTAATTATACGTAATGCTATAAGCGGGCTGCGACCAGCATTTCCTCCTAGCGGTCCTTCCCTCCCTAGACCTTTCTAATAACAAAAACGATATTCCTAATAACAATAACAGTAAGAATAATATAAAAACTGCCGAATCTTAAATCATTAAATTACATGAATAAGAAAATAAACGTCTATCAACTAAAGCCGCACTGAGTGTTTATACAATAAAGACTGCGCTGCACTATCCTTCACTATAACACTAAAAATATTTCCTTCATTATTTTTCAGTTCTACACAGCACGACATCTCACTTCAGTGTATAACTTAATATTCTTAGTTAACTACATCATAAACTTAAAAATACCCTAAATTAATTTCCTAAACCGTTGAACGCTTCGAGGAAAGGGTTCAAAGGTTTTTGCAGGCAATCTTCTCATGCGATTTGTGAAAGAGAATTTCCCGACATCCGGTCTATGCGGTCTTAAATTTATTTTGTGCCTGTGATCCCCTCTACTGATGTACGTAGGAGTATTTAGCCGCCGTTTAATTTCTTTTCAAGCTGGATGACCGCTATAAGCTTTATACAACGCGCAACGTCTTGCCAAGCGAGGGTTAGTCGTGGCAACTCCTTTTTTTTGTGAGAATACGAGCACGGCTGGAAATTGTGTAATATACACATGAAGGTAAGAACTAAGTGCATAGACATTTAACGACACCCCAGAATTGTGTTTCTCATAATTATTAAGGTATTTGAAATGCCAGTACTGTTTTGATGTTCCAAAGTATTTGAACATTTAAAAGCTCACAACATTCCAAAAGCATTACATACCCGTTGTAAAGGCTCGATTAGGTAGATACACGATTACAGCACGTGCAACTTCGGTCCGCACACTCACAATTCGTCACTGATCACTGGTTGCTATGCGGCCTCGCAGAAACTTTCCTGCCCATCTCGCGACTACAAGGGCCATACTAGAGCTTTCACCTATTTCCTGTGACATTCTCGGGCATTTCTTCATGGCATGAAGAACGGCAGTCTTGGAGTTGCTCGAAACGGGTTACATACATCTGGCACGGTGGAAATCAGACAATTGATTCCACGTTACTCTCTGTGCTAATAGAGCCACTCACAAAGGCATCTGTTGATGTGAACACACTCTACTGCAGCATTTGTTTCACGATACTAATGAAATTTTGTGATCCGATAACATTTCTTTTAGAAAAAAAAAATGGTTTACAAAACCTAGATGTAAAAACACAGGGTTCCATTATTAATCGATCTTAAAAACATTGATGTTCTGAAAACTAATAGCTTCCCTAGGTCGTAGCAGTGGAGTGACGATGATATGTGTATGTGTCTGTTGCAGGGTCCTGGAGCTATGGGATACGACTGCGACAAAGACTCCGAATCGAATCGGCAGTGCAGAAAGATCTTTGAGGTATGAAGCCCTTGCAGGTCGCTCCGCATGAAGCAGAACAACAATATAAGCCTCAAGGCCGCTGCTGCATTACTGTTTCTATACAATTAGAGACAATACTGATCGTCTAAACGAAAAATAATGTTTACTTAAAACAATGATATAGTATAATGAATTAGTTTACATTTGTATTATAAAATGTTAAGAAAATACTTAATATGCCTGTAACAAGTAATGTACTTCAGCTTCCGGGTCAATGACCCCCATATCGATCGAGTTTTGGTTTAGTTTCTCTGATCCATTGAGCAAATGCTGAGATGTCCCCTTGATTTGCTTCTGGATGCCAATGTAGCTTCATTATGCGCAAGTTTTGTTGAGCTTTCGTTTTGCTTCTAGTGGTAGTAGAGCTTAGGGTGAGTTTCTATTTCTATTTAGCAATACAGAAAAATCAAATCTGTTCGTTCGTAATTATTATTATTATTATTATTATTATTATTATTATTATTATTATTATTATTATTATTATTATTATTATTATTATTTATCTTTCAACTTTTAATAATGAAATTCTTGGGAAAGGATTCTGAAACTCAAGAAAGCGTGCGCAGATGATTTTCTCCCCCATACGTCACATGCAGTTTTCTTTACTGTTTTTGACTAAATAAATAATTATCTAAGAGGCGTGCAGGTGGTGATGCAGAACTCGACCGCGCATCCCAGCCACTTCCTCATGCTGCTCTTTCTGGAGGAGCCCTTCCACATGACTCCTTTTGTGAGGACCATGCGCCTCATCCCAAACAGACGCCTGCCCGCCGATTACAGGTGATTCTTTTCATTTTTTTTACCAGGCGTGTTTTTAAGCCAAAATAGTTTGAAAAATTGTTTTCCAAAGCAAAATTTAAGTTTTCATGAAATAACACTTCTTAAACTATTTTTTGTACAGTGTTGTCACCATTGATGAGACATTTGTTAGAGCGGGAAACCAACTTTTCTAGTCCTTGCTCATAGAAAGATGCCGCCAGAGAAGACGGCCGCTTCTGAATACCGTATAGGTAACGGTGGCTCAGGGCATCAACTGATGTCACCGCAGCGCCGCTGACCGGGAGGTCCTAGGTTCGAGTCCTGACGGCGGCAGGGTTTTCGACACTAGCTTTTCAGCTAAGTCGAATTCAGTCGCCGTCTGGAGGAGAATTCTAGTGGCCGATTTTTTCTCCGATCAACACCAGGCGAATGCCGGAGCAGTACCCTACCAAACGGGCCATGGACCGCGCGCGATCTGTCCTTCCTCTTCATTGTCCTATCCTCTCGCCTTGCACACACACTTACACTAACATGCACTACACTACCACATATTCCGGGAGACCGGTCGGGAGCTTAGAGCTTGTCCCGGCTGGGGCGGTGCCCCGCTGGTGGGAGAGTCCTGGTTAGGAGGAAACCCCGCTAGTCGACGGCAGGTCGGCGCCCGATCTCGCCATCCAGCGGGGGAAGATCACCGCCATCTCCCGAGAAAAAAACATGCACTACACTAACGGTGTAATGACCAAAGCAATTGACGCGTCAGGAAACACGAAAATACCATGCAATCATTCAATCGGCAACACAGCCTTTGGACGCGGCGTCACTCGGACAGCCAAGATCATTTCAAGCTCAGCAGAACTCGGGCTTTGCGCAGGTTGCAGGCCACGGCCGTGTGGTTCGCGATCAACAGCCACGCCAGCAAAGACTCCGCGCGGGCGGCGGCTGAGGCGGGGGCGGCGGCGAGGCCGGACACGTTCGACGCCCGGGTAGGTCGTTTCACATCGACGCGGAACAAATATATCAAACGTGTAGGGCACGGAGGTGAAAAAAGCACGCTACCCGGGCGGTTTTGATGAGTAGGTTGAAAACTGTGGCGAGCCAAGTGGCTTGGGTGCGTGTGGTGAAAAGTGTGCGACCAGGTGGGTTGGATGCCTGTGGCGAATGGTGCGTGAGACATTCGATTGGGATGTGTGTGCATGTGTTCGAAACAGAAGGATTAAACGAATATGTCGAAATGTTTGCGAGTCATTCGGTTGGGACCAGTATGTCGAAAAGTGTTCGAATCAGTTTGAACCCGTATGGTGAAACGTGTACGAGACAGGCCATTTTGACGTGTGTGTGTTGTGACGAAGTGTGCGAGCCAAGCGGTTTGGATGCCTGTGGTGAGAAGTGTGGAGGAGAAGGTGATTTGGACGTGTGTGTTGCAGAGGGTGAATCAGGCGGTTTGGATGCAAATATTGAAAAGTGTCCTTTTCTCACGCCCAGTGGCATTGGTTGTTCACTGTGTGTGAAGAGGCTCGGCGCTTCCCGGTGGCGCCGCCGGGTGGCGCCGTGTGAAGGGGACATAGAGTGAGTGGCGAGACCTTTTCTCACGCCCAGTGGCGCCACTTGTTCACTGTGCGTGAATGCGCTCTCGCTCTTGCCGGTGGCGCCGACGGGTGGCGCCGTGTGAAGGGGACACATAGAGTGAGTGGCGAGTCCTTTTCTCACGTCCAGTGGCGCCACTTGTTCACTGTGCGCGAATGCGCTCTCGCGCTTGCCGGTGGCGGCGTGTGAAGGGGACATGTAGAGTGAGTGGCGAGTCCTTTTCTCACTCCCAGTGGCGCCACTTGTTCACTGTGCGTGAATGCGCTCTAGCGCTTCCCGGTGGCGCCGCCGGGTGGCGCCGTGTGAAGGGGACAAATAGAGTGAGTGGCGAGTCCTTTTCTCACGTCCAGTGGCGCCACTTGTTCACTGTGCGTGAAGGCGCTCTCGCGCTGCCCGGTGGCGCCGCCGGGTGGCTCCGTGTGAAGGGGACACATAGAGTGAGTGGGGAGTCCTTTTCTCACGTCCAGTAGCGCCACTTGTTCACTGTGCGTGAAAGCGCTCTCGCGCTTCCCGGTGGCGCCGCCGGGTGGCGCCGTGTGAGTGGGACATGTAGAGTGAGTGGCGAGTCCTTTTCTCACTCCCAGTGGCGCCACTTGTTCACTGTGCGTGAATGCGCTCTAGCGCTTCCCGGTGGCGCCGCCGGGTGGCGCCGTGTGAAGGGGACAAATAGATTGAGTGGCGAGTCCTTTTCTCACGTCCAGTGGCGCCACTTGTTCACTGTGCGTGAAAGCGCTCTCGCGCTTCCCGGTGGCGCCGCCGGGTGGCGCCGTGTGAAGGGGACAAATAGAGTGAGTGGCGAGTCCTTTTCTCACGCCCAGTGGCGCCACTTGTTCACTGTGCGTGAAGGCGCTCTCGCGCTTCCCGGTGGCGCCGCCGGGTGGCTCCGAGTGAAGGGGAGAGATAGAGTGAGTGGCGAGTCCTTTTCTCACGCCCAGTGGCGCCACTTGTTCACTGTGCGTGAAGGCGCTCTCGCGCTTGCCGGTGGCGCCGCCGGGTGGCTCCGTGTGAAGGGGAGAGATAGAGTGAGTGGCGAGTCCTTTTCTCACGCCCAGTGGCGCCACTTGTTCACTGTGCGTGAAGGCGCTCTCGCGCTTGCCGGTGGCGCCGCCGGGTGGCGCCGTGCGAAGGGAGCCTCAGAGCGATTGACGTGTGGTCGGCAGCGCCGCGGGCCCAGGTCGCGCGCGAGGCCCCGCCAGTCGCCGGATGGTCCGCAGCGCCAGTGGCAGCTGTGGGTGCAGCCCGTGGGGCTGTGGCACGTGTCCCACTGCGAGAGCCGCATCATGAAGGGCTCCTTCGCGTGCGAGGACGGGTGGGCGACCGAGGCGCAGGTGTTGGAGGCGGCCGGCGGCGACCGCTGGCAGCGCCCGCCCCACACCGACCTGGGCTCGCACGGCGGCGGATACGGCATCTGCACACCGCGACGTCAGCACCTCCTTTGCTCCCTCTCTTTGCGCAAGGCGGCTGGGTTTAAATGTTACAAACTTCTAGGCGTTCTAAGAATTCCTTTACTCTCTCTTCACGGGTCCCTGGGAGTAACTGTAACACGCGTCAGAGGGTGGAAGAACCACTCTTCTCACGAAGTGTCAGGGAGTGAATGCTACAAACTTCTAGGCGTTCTAAGAATTCCTTTACTCTCTCTTTGCGAGTTCCTCGGAATAACTGTTACACATGTTTAGACATGTGTCAAAGGGTCAAAGAACCATTCTTCTCACGAGGCGTCTGAGAATAAATGCTACAATCTTCTAGGCGTTCTAAGAACTTTTTTACTCTCTTTAGAGAATGTAAACTTTTTTTCCCATTTAAGTAACACAGAGTAAATTCGTTTGCAGAATTTCTCACACATGGGAAGTACAAAGCAGAACAAAACTTACATTTCATAGACAACGACCCAACAGAAAACGAAATGACCTCACTAACACGACACCTAAGCTGACTTTCTCTTTCCCTGCGTCCACTTAATGTGTACATTTGTGTCTTTTGGGGCACATGGGCAATGATTCGGAATTCGTCACAACCTGTGAACAACTTCACTTCAGTACAACCGAGCAAAACCACTGTGCAAATGTTCTCTACAAAATACACCACAAAAGCAAATACAAGCAAACTGTCAACACCACAATGCAATTATTACACTGAAACGAATTATTACCTTGACGAATTGTAAACAAATCTGTATCTGTAAAATACTACAATCGGTTCAGTAGAAGCCCTAAACGAAGCGATGGCAGAATACCTTTTTTTAAAATATATAGATTGTTGTTTTAACTTTCAACTATTTATCGTTAAAACGTCGGGAAGGGATTCTGGAAGTCAAGCAACCGTGCACCCCCATACGTCATATTCAGTTTTTTTTGACTGTCGTTAGTGTGTTTGAGCCAATGAATGGGAGTGCCCTGAGCCACCGTTGGCGGTTGCAGTGCGGCACTCGGCGCTGGCCAAGTACGGCGGGGCGCTGGCCGCCTTCCGCGTGCCCATCGAGAGCATGGACGACTTCGTGTACCTGACGGCGGACAGGCACAAGAGCGACGTGGGCAACCGGGACCAGAGGCGCTGCACCGCCATGTCCAACGTGGCGCGCAGGCAAGGGCTCAGCGGAACACACACACGCATATATATATATATATATATATATATATATATATATATATATATATATATATATATATATTTCGTGTTTCCGGGCGCGTCAACTGCTTTGGTTATTAGTCCCGTAAGTGTAGTGCATTTTTTTCGGGAGATGGCAGTGATCTTCCCCCGCTGAATGGCGTGATCCGGCGCCGACCTACCGTCGCCTAGTGGGGTTTCCCCCGAACCAGGACTCTTCCACCAGCGGGGCACCGCCCCAGCCGGGACAAGCTCTAAGCTCCCGACCGGTCTCCCGGAATATGTGGTAGTGTAGTTCATGTTAGTGTAAATGTATGTGTAAGAGGAAAGGATATGACAAGGAAGGGGAAGGAAAGATCGCGCGCAGTCCGTGGCCCGTTTGGTAGGGTACTGCTCCCGCATTCGTCTGGTGTTGATCGGAGAAACCCCGGAAAACTACCGATCAGAGCAGCCGGCCGCTAGAAATCTCCTCCAGACTGCGACTGAATTCGATCTAGCTGAAAAGGTAATGTCGAAAAACCTGCCGCCGTCAGGACTCGAACCTTGCACCTCCCGGTCAGAGGCGCTGCAGTGACATCAGTGAGCTACCGCTCCCGGTGAAACATTAAGTAATGGTCAATCTCTTGAGTTAACAAAGCCTGTTCGATACACACACACAGTAGATGGTCAGCGTGTAGCTGGGCTGTAGCGGGGTTCTCCCATATATATATATATATATATATATATATATATATATATATATATATATATATATATATATATGGGATAAGTTCGCTAGTCGACGGTAGATCGGCGCCGGATGTCGGCATCCAGCGGGGGAAGAACACCGCCACGAACAGAGGAAACGCATGCACTATACTTAGGGGACGAATGGCCCTAGTAGTCGACGCGCTTTGCCGCCCGGCTGCGCAGGCTGTGGGTGTGGGTGGGCGAGTCGGCGGACTGGGCGCAGACGACGGTGGCCAACTGCAGCGACATGAGCTCGCTGCAGGCCATGCAGGTGCCGTTCGAGCTGCGCATGGTGCAGGGCGCGTCCGCCGCCGCCATCTTCGCCTACTACATGCCGCCGGCGCCCGTGCTCGCCCTGGGGCTGGCCTTCGCCCTGCTGGGCGTGCTGGCCGTGGCCGCCGTCACCTCGCCCCCCGGCTCCGCCTCCGCCCCCGCCTCCGCCACCCCGCGACGCGCGGCCGCGCTCAGGATCGGCCCCGGCCCACCCTCCACCTAATAAATTCACCTCAAATCGACTCCTGGCTCATTTCTGTAGTGTAGAACATACCTTTTGCGGCTCTCACACGCGACCAATCTTCATAAATGAAGTCTTTACAGAAAGAGGATTCCACGAAGACGTGACGGAATTGAGTTTTGACTTGAAAAATATGAAGGACGTATTTAAAAAGAAGCGTCTAAATATTCATGTCAAACGCAACCCGCAACACTGGACCGGATTTTTTTTAAATCTATATGATTAGATAACTCCTAAAGGAAGCGGTTTGAGGTCTTAAAAACTAAAATTTTGAGGTCAGGGGCTCAAAGAAACGTTCCCAACACTCTAATCTACATGATGAGATCTTCTTGAACATTCTATTACATTTTTGCTGGTTTGACGCTTCTCAGTTCTACCTCACCTGTTTAGAGCATGTAGAATCTGCAGCTGTATTTGAAATTAAACTAATATCTTGATATTCTATGTAACTGAATTACACGGGTGTACCTCTCTGTTCGGTAATAACGTTAAGTAAGAATAGTTTGTATTGACAAGGGTGTGTTGCATTGTTATCAATTACAAGGAGACATAGTACAGAACAAGTGATGGAGAGTAACAAGGTCTTGAAGAAAAATATATATTACAGGCTTAATATGGAAATGGAAAAATAGGGAAGAGGGTGGGATTTAACATACGAGATTTCTCGCACGGGTACGCTATGTATGTTAGAAACAAACATTGTCATTAATGACATTCAATATTCAAGATATTTCAGCAATATCGATGTATGTGAAATCATTTTCAAACCAAAGAGCGCCCAACTGGTGCTCTCTTCTTCTCAGGTGGCTCTGCGATTGGTGCCCTCCCAGGTATTGCACCAAGATCTTGGCTCAATTACTGTGTTAACTGCATTCACCTTTTGGCCCTTCGCTTTAACACGGGGGAACATATGCCCTTTGGTGGCGCAACCAAATGGAGGTGCCTTATTTCCCGCCGCGAGGCTCAGGACATCGGGCTTTCTGTTGCGCCTGGCCACGCTCATATTGTTACGCTCTTTTACCATTTAGTAGCAAAAGAAGATATCACTTGGGCGACGAAACTGGAGATCTAAATTTTGCTCAGGGGCTTCTTTTAGGCTAGGTGATTTGTTGTAGATTTACTGCTCTTACAAACAGTAAATCTACAACACGGACTGTCGGTTTTGCTTTTCTTCGGAAGGAAGGCGAAGGAGGTTTTGTTCTTCAAAATTCATAGCTTCGCGAGTGGTTTCAACCCATGAACTTGGGTGTAACCGGCAGATTCGTTAATTGTTATACCACTGAAGCCGCAAAAGATGGCTAAAGCTGCGAAAAGCAAGGCCTCAAGGGTCACATCTAAAACTTTCAATACAATTGCGGAACATATTTACATTACTTAATAACAACAACAACAACAACAACAATAATAATAATAATAATAATAATAATAATAATAATAATAATAATAATAATAATAATAATAATAATAATAATGTCTTTATTACTGGCGAGGCTCAAGCCGCAAGGCCTGCTCTTCCGTCTAACCACTTAAATATTTACATTTACATAATTACAATTGAGGCGTTCGGGCGGAGATAGTGATAACGGACATTTCACATTACTTACGAAATTGCAACGATCGTATTAGTGGAAGTGTGCTACACATAACTAATGAAACATAAATTATGAATGTATTTTCATTGTCAATTTTCTGGATTCTAAAACTAATATGATATAAAGAGACCCCATGTTTCTTATTTACATTACTTTTACATTTATTTACATTACATTTACATTACCATTGCTTGGGAGTAGTGTGAAATTGCCGGTTCTGCATCACAACATCCGGTGTAAACAGGAAATGGTGGTTTGTTGACACCGGATGTTGACATCCGGTGTCGGCCCCCGGGGTGTGACGTCACAAGGTCGCGTCCTTGTGACGTCACAGCGCCAGGTCGCCGGAAAGCGGTTTGTTGACACCGGATGTTGACATCCGGTGTCGGGCCCCGCGACGTGAGAAGGCCGCGGCCTTGTGACGTCACACCCAGCCGCTGGGGCGTGCCCTG
Source organism: Teleogryllus occipitalis (assembly GCA_011170035.1). NCBI lineage: Eukaryota > Metazoa > Arthropoda > Insecta > Orthoptera > Gryllidae > Teleogryllus > Teleogryllus occipitalis. The sequence goes on along the minus strand of BLKR01007192.1, from coordinate 4,835 downwards.
CCTGTCTACCAACCCCTGAAAAAAAAGCCCTGCCTGTCCTTGTGACGTCACACCCAGCCGCTGGGGCGTGCCCTGCCTGTCTACCAACCCCTGAAAAAAAAAGCCCTGCCTGTCTACCAACCCCTCTAAAAAATACTGGGCGACTAGTGGAGGAGGAGGAGGAAGAGAGGGGTGGAGGCCCTGCCTGGCGGTGACGTCGGGTGAAATGAGAAGACGAGAGAGAGAGACATTTGAATGTAAACAACGAGACATTTATTTTTTTCAAATTGAAGAACAAAAAAAATACAATAATAAGAATACTTTACAAAAAAGAAATCTTAATTTTTTTTCTTCATATTTTTACTATGGAATGTGGTAGAACATTTACATTTGTGGACGAACATATAAAATGTAGATACACAGTGAAACAAATCAATTTTTTTTTACACATGATTGTTCGTCCTGGCGATGAACTCTCTTCTCTCATTCTTCCATTCCCTCTTCCTCTTCTTCGTCTCGTCATGTGAGGTTGTGGGACTCGCTTCCGCTTCGTCTTCGTGAGGTGTGACGTTTGGAGACGGGAGAGCTTGAACGTCTTTCCAGATGAAGGACATGCGTTTCCGCAGTTGCTTTTTCTGACACGACTTGAATTTCGTGTCGATTTTTGAATCTTGCAGGCGGTCAATGAGTTGATCCATGACCTCAAGAACTTCATTATGCATGAAAACGGCTAGGTCGTATATCGTCTTTTCTTTTTCATCATTGAAATGATAGGTCTGCTCTTCGCGAAGCCGCTTTGCTGTGTAGGCGACGTTCCACACGGAGTCGGATATGTCCCACAGCTTAGGAATTTTCCATGCATCGTTGTTCTCCTGGCAGGCAATAGTGGAGAGATCGTCTGCAGCCTTCGCGATGTTGATCCACAACTTGGCCGCCTCACCCTTCCACCCGCTGCTGTCGTCGAGGGCGTCTTCGTAGGCGAGCCTCGCGGCAGTGATGTTCGCTTCACGTCTTGCCATGTTGACGGACACGGACTGAATGAAGAGTGAGAGACGTGCATTTTTTTTTCACTTTTACAGCAACGAACAGTCTTCCGGTTCATAGACGGGAGGAGTATTTTCGTTCGGGGAGGGGAGAGTATATATCACGTGCCGGATGCGGTCCACGCGTTGCTGCAGTGCCGTCTTGTGCAGCGGATCTTTAGAAAGCCGACTGACAATTTCAATGATTGCTAGCACTTCCGCATGCATGGAAACGACAGTGTCGTAAATAGTCTTTTCGTTCACAAGGTAGTCTTTTGCGGTCTGTTCGTTGTGAAGATGACGCGCGCTCACGGCAATGTCAATCGCCTTGTCGTAAATACCTTTCCACATCTTCACGCTTTTTTCACCCTCTTCTCTTTCCTCGGAGGCGGCGGTGGCGAGGTCCACGGCGACGTTCTCGAGGTTTTTCCACATCGTGACCGCTGCGTTCTCCCATCCGCTGTCGTCGCCGTCGGCGATGTTTTCACAGAGGAGTGTCGTGCCACGTCTTGCCATGTTGACGATTGTGGACGGAATGAAAGATATCATCAGAGTTATGACATTGCAAATGCTCCCCCCCCCCTTTTCCTCCCACCTCTCTCTTTAGACTACAAATGAAGGAAAGCTGCCATTTTGCGTCAGGCATGAACACCAAAATAAATAAGAAATGAATAAATAGATAGAAAAAGCCTACTTACTAGAAGTGAAGGAAAGCTGGCATTTTGCATAATGCATGGGCGTCATAAATAAAAAAGAAATGAATAAATAGATAGAGAAAGCCTACTCTACAACCCCGCCTGCAGGGACGAACGTGTACGCTGAAGGAGCGGACGGACGCGTACACATGATGCGGAAATGACCCCAGGGTAAACTTGAAAATTTGTCGAGCCAGTAGCGTTTGTCGTCTGCCACACACAACGATCGCTTGTTTTGTACAAAAGAATAATTAAGATGGTTTTTGGAGCGTATGCAACATTGTTTATCGATTCTAATGCGATTATGAAATAAACACTCCAGATAATTTTCGAATTTGTATTTTTTGACTATCGAACGCTGCACTCCTTTTGCTCGGGAAACAGTCGCTTGAGAGCGGGTGAGAAAGGAGTACATTTTTGGCCGCAAACCTACAAATTGAACCATGGGATCATTTCCGCATTCGTCCTTAAACAGTCCCAGTACTTTTTTATTGCGTGGTGTGATGCGGAACGTATTATCGGGAGGAAAGCAGGACGTGTCGAACCATTCTGGACACCGATTCATCTCAGCGTACACGTTCGTGGAGGTAGAGAAAACGAATGAATCGGTGTCCATGTACAGAAGGTGAAGCTCGCGAAGATGCTCTTTGCAATATTTATAAAAGAATTCATACATTCTAAATTTTGAAATTTCGAGTATGCAAAATCCTAAATAAATGGGCTTGAAGAGCTTCACTTCTGTTTTTAGCAACTCGATGGTCATGAGATCACCCTTGACATGGTGGCTTCGCACGAATGCGGGGTCTGCGATGAGACGCCGCGCCCCACACGTCCCCCACCATCTGTTCACGAGATAGATGCGTCGATGATTGCGCACGTCCTCCATCGACTTCCCGTAAATGGAGTTGTTCATGAGTTTAAAAAATTTATCTTCAAAATCGGAGGACGCGCGCTGCCGCCGTGAATTGTTGAGGTCCATGTAAGCGGCAAGCCATGGACTTTGGTTAAATGAAAGAATGCGATGAATTTTGGTGAGTTGTACTCCCAACTCGAGGGCCTGAATTAAATTTTGAATATGAATGACGTAGCGACGCTTGGGCAACAGCGTCGCCAATAATTTGACTTGCCTGCTTTTCGTGTCGGGGGGCACCCGTGTCTCAGGACAAGGAGGTAAGTCGCTCAATCGATCGTGAATCTCGTCTGGATAGTCGAGGTCGACTTCGAGAACGTACCCGCGAGCGGTCTGGGCGACCGCCTGCTTCAAGTCGAAAGCGCAAATTTCAGTATCCGTCAACCATTTAAACCGTCCTGTGGGCAGTGGATGACGCATACTAAAACCATACAAATTATTTGCATCGACATAGGAGAGATAAGATTCCTTATCAGATGGCTTAAAGGAATCTCCCACGTGTGCGTGATTGGCCTCGCCATGGCGCCCGACCACCTGCACGAGCCCCCCCCTGATACCCTTTTCGAAAAAGAGAACCATGTCAACATCTGTGAGAAGCTCAAGCGTGACGCCGGTTGTTTTTAACATGGCGTCCCACGAGAGCCCGGGAGCGGTGTAATAAAACGCTGGATCGAGACCGTACACCTCCAAACACAAATTTCTAAAAGTTTCAAAAACATCGGTGAGCAACAACACGTCGATTTTCAAATACAAATCGGCGTACTCACCTAAATTTCGAATGGAGAAAGCGTCCCACACGGCCAGCGCGTGAGCGTACTCCGCGTCCGAGATCGCTGTGTTTGTGAGCTGACTAAAAAAGGCCTCGCGTGGGGGCAAAGACGGTTCTTCCAACTTCGACATGCAATTCACATAATCGTAGGGGAAGACGCCCTTCCTGCGTGCCAGGGCAAAGAGCGCATCGTCGGGAAACGCTGCCCGAGTGAATTTCAAATTTTGAACGGAAAGGGACTGACTCAAACTGTCGAGTCCTGCACCTAAAAATTTAAAAGAATCTAAAAAGCGCAATTCCACACTTCCTATTCTCTGGGAAATGGACACGAATCTCTCGTGATTATGTGGAATGGCGCTGAGATGATCGTAGCTACTATCTGCCCAGGCCCTCAAGAGAAAATGCCAGTCGTACCCGCTTCCGTTATGCATCAAGACGGGAATGAGTTTTGGAGCCCGGAAGTTGACGTTGCAAATTTGATGAGCTGCTCCACGAAAACGACCGGTGAAATGGTCGTGGTCTCGAACACGAATGTCATTTGGACGAAAAGGGCGCTTACATATATGACATTCGGTGGAATTTTGAAAAGCAATTTCGTCTTCCTCACGCATGAGGAGAGAAACCGGATGGTTCAAAAGGAATTCATATTCTTTTGCCAAGGTCACTAAATGTTCGACCAACTGTTTACCAACGTCGCGCCCGTGATACACAGTTCTTTGGGAGCGTGCTTCATCAAAATCGCACACCACTTGAATACATACTGAAAAGGGCTCGTGAATTTGATAGGCCTGAAGGTAGGATTCGCTCGGCGATGGCTCACATGAAGAGACGGGAACGGTGAGCGCTTCAAAATCAACATACACCGCAATCGGACATCTCTGTTGTTTTTCAGGATTTTTGAAGTGCATGAATCGTTCCTCTGAAGAAGAAGACGGCAACGTCAAACGTGTTGGTGACACGGAACTGCAGTCTATCATGTGAGCATCCAATTTCTGCTGTGTTCGAAATACATTCAAACACCGTTCGCAAACGAAAATCCTATGTTCCTGTGCATTGTGTTGGCTACTCACCAACCTGCTCAAATTTTTGATCCAAACATAGTGACTCACGCCTTTTGATACATATAACAGCATATTGAAATGGTTCTCTTTCTTTCTTTCCGCAAAGTGCACAGGACCTACAACGTCCCACGTTTTCTTTTCAAAACGCCAAACGAGATTGAAAACGTGAAAAGAATAGTTAGAATTTTGTCTCTCGAAACGCTTAATATCGTGAACAGACATTGGCCAGGAAATGTCACGCAAATCGAGTTGAGATTCTAATGCATCAAAAGTAGACTGATACGTGGTGGTACGTTCTAGTCTTCCTTTTATTACACGGCTAGCATTCCCGCGACCGAGACGTTTGTGAAAGATTCCACAAGCGAGGGCCCACAGGAAGCATTTCTCATCTCGATTATG